>NKZA01000242.1:0-18843 GCA_002374405.1 Metschnikowia cubensis | reverse complement strand
CTTGAGCATGCAGTACTCTCACATAGGCTGATCCATTCATCCCATGCAGTACACTCATGCATACTAATGTCTCAAGTTCAACAGTCCCTAGGGAGGAGGATACTTGAGGCAAGTATCGATCTAAGAGGGGGAGGATGTTAGACATCGAACCTACTCGTATGAGTACAGGACAGGGCACAACAGTGGACCTCGGTACATTCCCCTCTTTCAAGTCCCCGCAATTGCCCCACTTTTATGCAAGCTTGGCTGAAGACGCCAGATATAAAAGGGGGCAAGACGCCAGATATAAAAGGGGGCAAGACGCCAGATATAAAAGGGGGCAAGACGCCAGATATAAAAGGGGGCAAGAGTCCAGCCATGAAAGGCCAGAACTCCACTGACTTAAGATTAAGCTTATTGAATAAATATCAGAACCTCCTATTACTTGATAGTTATTCCCTGACCAGGCGAGTTCCTACTAATAGTAGCCTGTCAGAAGATTCCAGAATACCGTTAGGGCATCGATCCTGGAAGATCCTTATACTTTAGAAGCCCGTTAGAAGCTTAAGACATTTTCGAAGATAGGCTAGAGCCTCAGGTCGCATAATAATTTTGACATTAGGCCTTGGAATCGACATCCAAGAGTACCAAAAGAATGGAGACAGAAACGAACAAATGGAGAGAGAAACCGAACAGATGGAGACAGAAACCGAACAGATGGAGACAGAAAGGAACAAATGAAGAAAAAAGAACGAACAGATGAAGAAAAAAGAACGAACAGATGGAGACAGAAAGGAACAAATGGAGACAGAAAACGAACAAATGAAGAAAAAAGAACGAACAGATGGAGACAGAAAACGAACAGATGAAGAAAAAAGAACGAACAGATGGAGACAGAAAGGAACAAATGAAGAAAAAAGAACGAACAGATGGAGACAGAAAGGAATGTGGACTGCACTTTGGCCTCTTGCAACAACAACAGACGATTACAAATACAGATTAATTCCGAATGGCACTCTCTTGCATTTGCATTTGGCATGGGACGGAGAATTTCAGTCCTGTCCGTTTCGAGGACGCATGAAATGAAGGTGGGTCACATGATGCTACGGACTCTTCTGTATTTCTGGACACTGGTCTGGAATGTTGGACTGGAACATTGGAAAGATCTGGACGTTGGACTGGAACATTGGAAAATCTGGACGTTGGACTGGAACATTGGAACGGTCTGGACGTTGGACTGGAACACTGGAAAGATCTGAAACACCAAAACATCGAAACACTGAAAAGTACTTAAACATCCACTCCCGAAATTGGTGGGTGCAGGACGCGGAGATATGCTGCAACGGAGATTGCCTATTTCAGCCATCTCCGTTCACCCATAACCACCCATCATACCTGAACAACCACCTGAACTGCCCCTGAACACTAGCACTGTCTGGTCTAACTATACGAGCCGTATACTACTTTAAGAATACAGCTTTATAGACAAAGCATAAAAGTGTCTATTGTTAGCCTAGTTGTGTGTCTGAGGATTCTGGATGTCTTTCTGGACACTCCAATTTTGTTCTGTCCTGTCTGTCTGTTTAATTATGTCTGTCTGTCCAATTATGTCTACTGTCTCCAATTATGTCTACTGTCTCCAATTATGTCTACTGTCCAATTGATCTTCGCACTGTCTGTTCCTGTCTTGTCCATCTGTTTGTCTACTTTTTCTGTCCAAATATGCCTAGTTCTTTGTCGGTCCAATTATGTCTGTACAATTTATCTAGTTGCACATTTTATCTCTTTCTGTCACAGTTCTCGCATTTTCTGCCAATTCTGTCTCACTGTTTTTTTGTCTCGTTTTCTCGCATTTTCCATTTCTCACTCCCTGCTATGCGGAGCAATTGTTCCGCACTAGTGTGGGGGCAACGGCAAAACACTGCACCTAAGCTGCACCCGCATTGCTGACTAAAGCACCCAAGCTGCAATATATAGGAGAGCAGCCATTCCCAATTTCTCCATCTCAGTAAATTATTTAAAAACTCATTGATCAACTCAATTCCTGAACGTGAGCTGAATCAATTGCTAAACTGATTGCTGATTGTTGTTTGAATTATAGTGAATCACTTCTTTGCTGATTGTTGCTGATTATAATGTCGTTGATTGGAAAACAATTCAAGTTGGCCGACGGTAATACCATCCCCGCAGTGGCCTATGGTGCCGGCACCAAATGGTACAAGACGTCAGATGATGAGGTGGACCAGTCGCTTGTCAAGTCCATCCTGAGTGCTTTGGATAAAGGCTTCACCCACATTGATGCGGCCGAACTATACAACACCGATGCGGAGATTGGTGCTGCTGTGTCTGGCCGCAACCGCTCGTCTTTCTTCATTACCGATAAGTACTCCACCGGAGATACAAGCTATCTGTTTTTTTCCAAACGCGGAACTCCTTATGACTCCTTGAAGTACCACTTGAAGGAGAAGTTGAAGTTGGATTATGTGGACTTGTACTTGTTGCACTCTCCGTTCATTTCCAAGGACCACCATGGCTTCGACTTAGAGGACGCCTGGCGCTCGTTGGAGAAGTTGGTGGATGAAGGCTACGCCAAATCCATTGGTGTATCCAACTTTGCTGTGGAAGACTTGCAGAGGGTGTTGAAGATTGCTCGGATCAAGCCTGTGGTCAACCAGATCGAATTCAATGCGTTCTTGCAGGACCAAACTCCGGGCGTGGTGGAGTTCAGTCAGAAGAACAACATTTTGCTCGAGGCATACTCTCCTTTGGGTCCAATCACCAAGGGTAACTCCAAGGAGTTCAACGACTACTTGGAAAAGGTGGCCGCCAAGTACTCCAAGACTCCAGCCCAGGTGTTGTTGAGATGGGTGCTTGAGAAAAACATCTTGCCAGTGACCACCACGGCCAATGAAGACAGAATCTCGCAATTCGTGGCTCTTTTCGACTTCAACTTGACTGCTGAAGAGGTGGACCAGATTGCTGCCATTGGCAAGAAGCAGAAGTCTATAAGACAGTGGTGGACCAACGAGTACTCCAAGTACGACAATTAGTCAGAGTGCAAATTGGACGCCAGAGATCGGGATAATGTTCCAAACCAATGCAATGTATCTGGTATCAACAGCTAATTCAGTCAAACTAGCTTCATTGGCAATTATAGATATAGCACAATCAAATTGACGTGTTTTTCCCTAATCGTCGAGTGATTCGTCACGTGGCTATAACATGCTCATGTGATTGTTCCACTCGAGGATCCGGTACAACTTAAGTGTATGGCATCTGGCTGTCTCTCTTGTACCCGCACGTGGCTGGGTTCATGTGAAGGCTCATCCCAATATAGAAGGACAAGCTTCTGCTATTTTATAGCACCTTTAAAATACATATTCACTGAGGGAGGATATACTAAGATGTCCAGACTCATCAATATTAATGTAAAGGTACTGATGTATACTGAGAACTTGGACTGATTCTCTTATTCCAGGAGGAGCTCGTTCAACTTTGGTTATTGTCTTGGTGAAAGCAATGTCTGTAAGAGTGTAGCCATAATTATACTATCAGTAGTGTCTTCACTATTAGTGCAGTTAGCCGATTCCGTTTTTTACTCAATAGTGGCAGTCAGTCAGTCAGTCAGTCAGTCAGTCAGTAGTCAGTAGGCAGTCAGTAGGCAGGGGGCATTCAATCCAGTAGTAGTAATTGTCAGTCAATAGTCAATGGTCAGTAGTCAGTCAGTAGTCAGTAGGCATTCAATCCAGTAGTAGAAATTGTCAGTCAGTAGTCAATGGTCAGTAATATGGCTGATCGCAGTAGTCAGTAGCATCCCAATATTACCACTCTTGCTACGATGTCTGGCGAGCCTTTCCACAACCGCAGCTATAACATGGTGGAGTTCTTGAACTAGCAGCACATCACGTTATTGGGCTCTAAGACCAGTAAGTTCAAGGACATAGCTTCAGTAAAGTACAATGAGTACTACACTCATTTTTCCAGTGACAAGAAAAAGCTTCACACCAGCAACTGGAGTTCTTGAAATGTTGGCCAATCCATAAATCTTCAGAAAGGGGGCCACAAGGCTGCTTATAAGTACTTCCAGGGCCGAGTGTCGCACATGCGCTAGGGGATGAAACAAAGCTGCATGATGTACCATGCACTGCATTGCTCGCTTTTGTGGTACATGGGCGCCCAATCTGGTAGGCTTTCCGACCAATGATTGCCACCCATGTAGTGGTCTGCATGTGCTGATACTAGTATATAAGAGGGACCATTTCTCCCTACAATTCTGAGAGTCTTTTACATACACTGTGTTGATTGGGGTATTTAATTTACATCATTATAATTCTATACTTCATGCGAAGTTGCAAACCATAATGAGGTTGTTTAAAGACTTTTTAATACACAATCCAGGTACCCATGGATAGATTGGTATAGGTGTTAGAAACCTACGGCGTCTGATCTTGATAATGATCATTGCACAATGCCGCCTCAACGTCGTCTGAAGCTACCTCGTTGAAATTCACGACTATTGTTAGATTCTCAGTTTGCACCTGTGCCCTTTTTTGAAAGCTTAACTACTTCAGGTTTTAGTCTGTTCCGCTACCACGCAGTCACATGTACATGGACCTTGTGGTAAATGGATCTCGTGGTGCATGGAGCATGAGTTCGCATCAACTTGTGGTACATCAGAATTGTTTTGGTTTCAGCTCTAACAGTTTTACATGGCATTTGTTTCGCCGTTTTTGGTAGTCGATTTTGGTTGCAATTTTTGGTCGCAGTTTGCAGTAATTTGCAGTGATTCTCTAACTTGCAATAAGTACGAGTCCGACTCATTGGAGTAACTTGAACTACACCATGCGACTAAAAATTCTTCCCTAAAAAAACTCATTTGTCGTGATAGATATGGTGGACTATGACGGACTATGACGGACTATGACGGACTATGACGGACTATGGCTGACTATGACTGAAGCTCTTAGACCCACCATATACAGGGTTGTACCCTTAGGGGTGTTATGAAGCATACATCGTATGATGCTAACAATTACACGGGGTACTATGAAGACTTTCCTTTGATTATTTGCCATTTCCAATTAGATCATATTATCTATACTCAAGGTACTATGACATCCAGTGGTCTATTGGCCATCTTGAGCCATTATTTTGACCCTTTTCATTCGGATATAACCAAGTTATTCAGGATTGTACTTTCCTTCCATTCATTTCGCCCTTGATTTTTGTTGATCATTCCAGAATTGATTATTCCAAAATTGGATATTTCAGGAAACAATCCCAGATTCGATCATTCCAGAAAACAATCCCAGATTCTATCATTCCAGAAAACAATCCCAGATTCGATCATTCCAGAAAACAATCCCAGATTTGACATTGGTTCATTTTCAATGTCAGTATCCTCACTTGGATATGTCTTGCTGCGGATTTGCACCCTCACTTCCGCCACTCCAGTGTTGGGAGCTTTAATGTGCAGCCTAATTTCTACAAGAATCATCACCATTATGCTGGAGAGTTTTTTGATGCCTTTGATGCCATGTTTCTGTTCCTAGTTGTCTAAGCTGCCAGGTTCGTCTCTTTGAGCTACCATCAGAATATACAAGTTTAGGTTACCAAATGTGATCAAAAGTCATACAGGTTTTTTCAAAAATATTCAAACCAGGGCAACAAAAAGTCAGTACCCTTCGCAGTCTTTCAAACCAAATGGCGGAATGGTTTCACAGCAATCTTTATTAGAATTTAATGTTCTTTAATCTGGAGGATTACCATATATTTACTATATTTGGGGGCCTTGCAGTACCAATCAAGGGTCAAAACAGATGGAACTGAAGTGGAAGGGGTACGAAACCTCTTGAGTTGTTGTTTTGCTTATTTTGCTAGTGTGGTTTGAATCGTTTTATGGCGTGGGTTTGAATAGTTTCGAAAAACACTGTAACAGAAATGTTGAAACTAACCTGAACCTGAAACGTTCAAATTTTGAAACAGATGTGAAATTCTTGAATCATACAAGGGTGGTTCAGTCGTTGTATAAAAAGTGGTTGTGGCACACTAGGTGGTCGCGAAGATAAGCTGCAACAGAAATTACCGTTTTCGGATTCCACCGCCACAGTTACGCCCTAACACCCTTTTATTCGAAAATTCGATGATTCGTTTATTCGTGCATACAAACCAATTCACCACAATTGTCTAACAATGCGATCCATATACGAATGCTAATAGAGTGAGTAATTAGCATAGTTACAGGGAGTCTTGATTCTGTCCAACTGTCTGTCCAATTCTGTTTCTGCCATTTTATCTGTCCATTTTATCTGTCCATTTTATCTGTCCATTATATCTGTCCATTATATCTGTCCATTATATCTGTCCATTTTATCTGTCCATTTTATCTGTCCATTTTATCTATCCATTTTATCTATCCATTTTATCTGGGTCTCGCAGTCACAGTTTCGGTGCGGATCAATTGTGGTGGCGCCGCGCGAGATGGGGGGGTGGCAACGGCTAAGGCAATGCAATGCAATGCACCCACATTGCTTACTAACCAAAGTTGCAATATATAAGAGAGCAGCCATTCCCCCTTCTCTCTCTCTTCCAATAAATTATTTCCAAGCCATTGATCAATTCATCATTAATAGAGATTGAACAAAATTGACAAAGATTGAGAAAGATTGAACAACATTGAACAAGATTCCTGTGACTCTGCATAATTGTTAATTGAATAATTGATTGCTGATTAAGTTACCATTGAGTAATTGTTGATTGGGTTACCATTTAATAATTGTTGATTATCATTGAATAATTGTTGATTGAATAATAGAGTCAGTATTGAATCGATCTATTATTGAAGAATTGTTAATTGCTGAATATTTCTAATGTCATTGATCGGAAAACAATTCAAGTTGGCCGATGGTAATACCATCCCGGCGGTGGCCTATGGTGCGGGCACCAAATGGTTCAAGTTTACGGATGGTGAAGTGGACCAGTCGCTTGTCAAGTCCATCCTGAGTGCTTTGGATAAAGGCTTCACCCACATTGATGCGGCTGAAATTTACCATACTGATAAGGAAATTGGTGCTGCTGTGGCTGGCCGCAACCGCTCGTCTTATTACATTACCGATAAGTACTCCACCGGTGACACAAGCTACAAGTACATTTCCAAAAACGGCACCCCATACGAGTCGTTGACGTACCACTTGAAGGAGAAATTGAAGTTGGATTACGTGGACTTGTATTTGTTGCACTCTCCGTTCATTTCCAAGGACCACCATGGCTTCGACTTGGAGGACGCCTGGCGCTCGTTGGAGAAGTTGGTGGATGAAGGCTACGCCAAATCCATTGGTGTATCCAACTTTGCTGTGGAAGACTTGCAGAAGGTCTTGAAGATTGCTCGGATCAAGCCTGTGGTCAACCAGATCGAATTTAATGCGTTCTTGCAGGACCAAACCCCGGGTGTGGTGGAATTCAGTCAGAAGAACAACATTTTGCTCGAGGCATACTCTCCTTTGGGTCCAATCACCAAGGGTAACTCCAAGGAGTTCAACGACTACTTGGACAAGGTGGCCGCCAAGTACTCCAAGACTCCGGCCCAGGTGTTGTTGAGATGGGTGCTTGAGAAAAACATCTTGCCCGTGACCACCACGGCCAATGAAGACAGAATCTCGCAATTCGTGGCTCTTTTCGACTTCAACTTGACTGCTGAAGAGGTGGACCAGATTGCTGCCATTGGCAAGAAGCAGAAGTCTATAAGACAGTGGTGGACCAACGAGTACTCCAAGTACGACAACTAGTCAGAGTGCAAATTGGACGCCAGAGATCGGGGTAATGTTCCACACCAATGCAATGTGTCTGTTATTCAAGACTTCTCAGTCTCACCACTACATTGCCCCTACTCAGTCTTACATTGGCATTATAAATATAGGTCCATCAATTGAAGTGTTTTTCCTTAATCGCCACGTGACCACTCACGTGACGACAACCTGATCTTATGATCATGTGCGTGGCCATGTTCCTAGTGCCATACATCTCTTCCTCATTAGGTAGGAATCAAGTAGATGTCCGAACGGGTGCAATTAACTGTCTTGGTGGTATAGTTCCCGGTCATATAGAAGCCTCGGTCCGTGTACGCATAGTTGCAGAGATACGGGGTAAGGTTGAC
Organism: Metschnikowia cubensis; assembly: GCA_002374405.1. Taxonomy (NCBI): domain Eukaryota; kingdom Fungi; phylum Ascomycota; class Pichiomycetes; order Serinales; family Metschnikowiaceae; genus Metschnikowia; species Metschnikowia cubensis. The sequence goes on along the minus strand of NKZA01000242.1, from coordinate 10,712 downwards.
TACCTTATGGTGGCTGTCCAACTCGATTTTGAACAGGTGTTTGACCTCCTTTCCATACGCCAAGAAATCGTTGACTATACCAAACGAGTACGGGTTGTACGGGTCCAACGCCGTGGCCGTGCCGTGTTTGAAGCTGAATTTGGGCAGACCCCCAAGCTTGGCCAAATTGAGGGACAAATAATTGAGTGTGGGGAAATTCATACTGTTAAGAGGAACAAGTTCCCCGTCCATTTTGGTATGGAACACTCTCGTGGATTCCACCCACGTGGACGAAGTGAAAAACGCCTGCATCAAGTTGATTGCTTTCATTGTTGTTGGTTGCCAATTGGAGTTTCAGGATGCTCAACTGTGGTGGCTTGCTTTTGAATATTGTTTGGGGATTTGCTTTTGAATTCGGCTAGTGATTTGGGAAACTTCTCTTTATATAGAGACCCCTCTAAGTGGGCTCAGAAAATGGAGAAAAGAGGAAAACTGCAGAGGGTAAAAGGAAATGCATTGTTCAGAAACTGGTGTCTCGGAACTTGCTGTGTTCATGACCTAATGAACAGAATCGACTTTTATTGAATGCAACCTGTTTGGGTCTTGTCTGCAGTACAAGGGTTCATTTTCTAGTTCCCAAGCAAAAAACAATCGGGGCAAATGGGACAATCCATCCTTTTTTTTGGCTTCTTGACCATATACACCCTTTCCATTTCCTGTTCCCATTGACCATTCACTTTAATGACCTGCACAGAACCCATCACAATACACCAGCCAAGTACAATAACCGATGATACTTGGTATAGAGGTCTGTCTACAGGAACGGAGGACCTTCTGGTTCAGCCGTTTCTTGGGTTCGTTGTGGCGGATGACTGGTCGGAGCAATGACTGATGGTGTTGCAGGGCTCACAACCATCCTCACAGTACTATGGAGGTTTACATGTTTCGATGGACCTGGGGACTTGAAGAGAGTGTTTCATGCATAGTACACCCTGGCTCGTATAAAGGACTCTATTGTTACTTCAAGAGGTGTTAGTGAATGTGTAATTTTATGGCACATTATTAGCCAGGGCTCGCAACCCAACGCATCCCAGTGCTCCTAACCACCACACTTGCACCTCTATTTCCACCATACAACATTGCCGTTTAGCCTTACCCCGGTGTAAGCCCCGCTCAATTGAGAGCTGGATCTCCTATAGCGCAGGTTTTCCAAAACCTACTTGTTTGGCCCTGTATCTTTGGTTGGTCTATATGCAGGACTTGTTTTAACCGGAGCTAATTAATTCTCCGGGTTTGTTGCACTCCGTGCTAAACAGTACAGTCGCCGGGAAGGACTGCATAATAAGGACATGGCAAATGGTCGTGATCTCTAGTTTTCGTGAATGACCGGCCAGCATGCAGGATGTCACTTTATCTGCTAATAATTCAGGGAGTGAATGAATATTTTATTTTTAAGAGAAAGGTGGCATGTGAAATATTCTAAGTAGTCTGAGATAATCTGAAACACCGTGAAATACTCCTGAAACACTTCGAAACACTCCTGAAACACTCCTGAAACACTCCTGAAACACTCCTGAAAAACTCCTGAAAAACTCCTGAAAAACTCCTGAAAAACTCCTGAAACTCTCCTGAAACACTCCTGAAACTCAATGGTAAGGCGATTCCGTCTGCATGCAAGTGGAAATCATTTGTCACAACACTATGGATGTACTGCATACGTCATATCCCTTCACAAGTACATCACTGGAATTATGCACCCCATTAGTATATCCTCGAATACTGTCTGCATATGGTGTATTATTTGGTGCTATTTCATGTACTATCACCTGTCAACCGCGAGTGTGCAGGAACGCATGGCATATTGTCTATTGTGCATGGCAAACAGCCAATCACAGCATTGCAAGCTGCAGTCAATGATGCACGGGAATATAGTTGAATATTCCGGATTGGGAGCATTCTTGTGCTGTGCAAGAAGGTCAAGGTATCCTTATGTGCAGTACATAGGAGAGAAGTATTCTGGGTAAATATTGGGAGGCCAATTTCATCCAGGTTTCGGGATTATTTAGGTGTTATGAGCCCTGCTTTATAGAGCTGGTTGTAGTTTGTAGCAGTGGTGGTGGGCGCTGTTTTGGTGTACTGTTATGAGCCCGTGGTCAGGTATTATGGCCCGTTACACTACCAGTACATCATACAAACCTCCCAAAAACTGACCCGTACATCACCCAACCAATCCCAACTCCCCAAACTAACTGGCTTGAAATTTTTCCAACACTTTGTGCATTTATTATTTTGTCCTGCACATAGGACAAACTGTGCATACGAATTATGGAGTTTCCATAGACAATAGCATTGTCCAAAATTAGACTAAAAGTCCTGTATACAATAACCAATACTATGACGTAACTATCACATGACAGGATTATACTATTACTATGTATTACTATGTATTACTATGTATTACTATGTATTACTATGTATTACTATGTATTACTATGTATTACTATGTATTACTACTACCATGTATTACTATGTATTACTATGTATTACTACTACTATTTATTACTACGGCATGACTGGTATGGAGGTGTTCGGAGGTGTTCGATCATCCTTGGAGTCCGTCACAACCTACTCCACAGCTTCGATAAAGTCTTGGGTTGAGAAATCCACGAGTACAAGTATCATAGCAGCATCAGCATAAGAAGAATCCAACCAGACCAAAATATTATTCCCAATTCGGTAATAGCTACTATGGTTACTATTTACTATGGTTACCACTATTAACACCTGGTGATGCTAACCACTAGCGCTCGCTAGGGTACGCCTCGTCACGTGCCACTGCCACGTGCTGAGGAAACAGCATGAAGGCTTGCACGGCCAATTTCTGCACCTCTCTGTTTCAGCATCCAATTGGCCTAACGATACTGTAGGAATCCCGGTGGCGTAACATGTGCATGGTACATGTGTTTCAGGTTGGTGCAGGAGTGCATACCCTCAGGGTATATAAGAGTGAGCTCCCCTCCTTTTTTTCTGTCATTTTCCGTTGGCCATGGAGTTCTTGGACTAGCCATTGATTCTCGACTATACCAACTTTTTCAATTCATACATGGAATGCCTTTTTCAATTCATACATGGAATGCCAACTTTTTCAATTCATACATGGAATACCAACTTTTTCAATCCATACATGGAATACCAACTTTTTCAATTCATACATGAAATATCAACTTTTTCAATTCATACATGAAGTACCAACCTTTTTCAATTCATACATGGAATACCAACCTTTTTCAATCCATACATGGAATACCAACTTTTTCAATCCATGATGATAACTTCATTTCAACCTATGTTTAGTATATTGATATACGGGATGTGTAAGTTGGACCTTACGAACCAAAGTCCTAAGACAGTACCGCAGTACGTGCTGTACCTTCTGCTCGTCTGAGGTTTGCACAGTCCACTCTTCGAGACCTAAACAGCCCTCTTGTCTGTTAGCCTTCGTACACGCTAGGTCCTGGGAACAAGCATCCGGGAAAAGCATCCGGGAAAAGCATCGGGGAAAAAGGATCTGAGAATATGTAGATACCCTTTCCTGTCAAAGTCTAATAATGACTGATAATCATAAGGTCACATGATGTTCCAAATGCCCTTATATTGATTATATTGGGATTGACCTCTGTTGAGCTATCATGTTGGGTCAAGTGACGTGAATCGATTTTTTTGTCGCTTTTCTAATCCTGTATCTGTTCCTGGTAAGCAGGTGCTAACTTTAAATCCCCGTCTCAGCCTTCAACAATGTCATTGATTAATAACTGTCAATCCTTAAAGAGAAAAAACTAATTGGACTAAATGTGACCGCACAATTCCAATCCAAGTGCCTCGCCATTATTAGGAACCTCATAGAACTGAAGCCCTTTTTCATTCCGCTCTATGAAGAAGTTTCAGTCAACGCTCAAAGGTTCATGAGCCCTTACTTGAAACAGAAATTGAACCCATCAATTCAGTCTTCCCTTTGATCTAAGTGACCACAAGAAAACTCCCATTTTCATGGTCGAGCTCTTGTGGATGTTGGAGACCATCAAGTATCCAGAATACATCCTGGTGGATACCGAAGAACCAGAGAAAACGCGTGAAATATTGAAGAAAAACGCTATATCTGTGGGGGAGAGAGACGAAAACTACCTAAAAATGTATCTTGAACTTGTCTTTTTACATTGGGAGATGACTATGGACCATGCTCCTACACTCTCAACGCGTTTGGGAAGGTGTGCTCCTTTGGACCAAATCAAGGTGTGGACAAATGGGTGGCTAGTGCCAAGTTCTGGTATCCTTACGTCAGAATGGCTGAACATTTTATTATGATTTCAAGGACAAGTCTTAGAAGTGACCCCCGAAGTGGAATTATTTAAAGCCTTGTTGTTGGAGGGCTATAGTGTGTTTGAAATCAGTGATGCCTTCGAGGAGATATTGGAAGGGGACGAGTGCTGCTTTCTTCCTCGGACTGGGAAGAAGCCGGTTGGCACTACAATTTGCCCTTGGGCCGGAACCGGCTCGAATTGAACACATCTGATGATGAGAGCGCCACGCCCCACTAAGGCCCTAAAAGTCGGCGCCAACCTCTCCAACAAAAAAAATCGCTTGTTCTTGAGGAACTCAACCACTACATCAAGATCTTCAAATTTCCAAAATCCGAAAAAGCGACATGCGCCCCACGCTAAATGAGCATGGAAAGCAGAAGGGAAACACCAAGAATCATGACACATCTCATTTTCACACCATTTTTTTTCATTTTTGCTGGATGGAGACTGAGGTTTGAAGGCCTTTGGCGTACTCCAACCATGGTGACTGAGAGATGGCGTTCTGGAATGACCAGACCATTAGATCAGACGGCATAGGCTTGATCGTTTCCCTATGGCCAAGTCACTAGCCATAGTGGATCTAACAAAGGCTACACCATCACCTGCTAGAAGAGTCAGGGTAAAAGGCTATCTTGACATCTATAACACCAGTACGATCTATATATCGACCACCATGAAGAGGGGGTGTTCCTGATATTATATCGGTCGCTCGTATTGGATGTCCTGGTTTTGTCCTGATCCGATCTGATCTAATTATCTTCTGCCTGCACACAGTGCGCGTCCATGCACACCCTCTCCACATGACAGCGCGAGCATCCAAGCACACATCTCCACTCACCTTACCCTCTCTTCCCCCTCCCCTACCCTTCCCTAATTCTCTAACTTACCCTCCCTCTTTACTTCCCCCTCTTTCCCCTCTTTCCCCTCTTTTCCCCTTACTCCCTCTTCCCCCTTACTCCCTCTTTCCCCCCCCTCTTTCCCCCTTCACACTCCTTTCTTCCCGTCTCTAATGGAAAAAGGTAGCCTTGTGTTTCTGAGCGGGACGTCTGGGCGAAGTGCCAATGCTTCTTCTGCCCCCTACTCAGACTCAGTGCTTCGGCACAGAAGAACTTCGTTGTCCAATGACTATGAGAATTTTGACGACCTCATAAAACTGACGCAGACGCTTTCATTGGCCGAAACCCGTGCTTCCAAGTCGCGGTCCGCGTGGACGCTTTGGGGTGCGCCTATGGTGCTCACGATTTTGGCGGCAGTGGTGCGGCTTCATGGCATTGGGGCCAACCAGAAGGTGATCTGGGACGAGGCGCATTTTGGCAAGTTTGGCTCGCATTATATCCAGCACGAGTTCTATTTCGATGTGCACCCTCCTTTGGGCAAATTGTTGGTGGGGCTCTCGGGGTACCTTGCGGGGTTTGACGGTGACTTTAAGTTCGATAGTGGGAAGGCGTTTCCCGAGGGAAACCAGTTTACTTGTATGAGGATCTTTAACTGCTTGTTTGGCATTGCCTGCACTCCCATGGCATACTGGACTGCGCTTGAGACTGGCTTTTCCACCAGCTCGTCGTTTTATGTGGGGTTGGCCGTGGCTTTGGAGATGCTCTCTCTTACGCTCCTGAAATTCATACTTTTGGATTCCATGCTTCTTATGTTTACGGTGCTGACATACTTGTGCCTCATGAAGCTTCACACGCTCTGTGTACAGGACGCCATTTTATCTAAACGTGGTTTTCTTTGGCTTACTTTGACCGGTCTTTCTATTGGTTGTGTTTGCCTGGTGAAATGGGTGGGTTTGTTTGTGACGGTGCTCGTGGGAGTTTATGTGGTGTACGACTTGTGTCTCCGGTTCTACCAGGTGACAAGTCCTCCGATAAGCGTGGAAACCGTGAAGAATCCCAAGACGAAGGAGTCGATTTGGACTTATACTTTGCACTGGATCAGCCGCATTGCGTGTCTTATTGTGGTACCCGTGGCCATCTACGTGGCTGTGTTCCAGGTGCATTTCTGGGTGCTTTCCAAATCAGGACCAGGAGATGGGCTGATCTCGACGCTTCTCCAGGCTTCACTTGAAGGAAATACGCTAAAAAACGGGCCCAGATCCGTGGCCTTCGGCTCCATGGTCACCCTCAGATCGCAAGGATTGTCTCCCAACTTGCTCCATTCCCATCCGCTGGTGTACCCCGAAGGCCTGCGCCAACAACAGGTGACCACGTACGGGTTTAAGGATAACAATAACGAGTTCTTGGTGGAGTTCGATATGGTCACTGCACGTGACCAGCACCGTTTTGCTACGCTTGTTTACGATGAAGCTGCCCCTGACAATATCCTCGATTACAAGACCCTAGTCAAGGATGGCGATACCATTCGGCTTAACCACAAGGACACAGGGTGTTTTCTCCACCTGCATGCGTTTGCAGCGGCCATTCTGAAGTCGCTGTATGAAGTATCGTGTTATGGAGGTATGGAGATTGAGGACGAGAAGGATGATTGGGTGGTGGAGATCCAGACCCAGGACCAGTCGCCATCGCCTTCCTTCCAGAACGAAGACGCCCACGAACTCCACCCCATCTCCACTAACTTCCGTCTTCGCCACAAGACATTGGGCTGTTACCTTGCCACATCCGGCTACGCCTACCCTGCATGGGGATTCCAGCAGGGCGAGGTGATCTGCAAAAACCTGTTTATATCTCTGGACAAGAGCACGTGGTGGAATGTGGAGGATCACGTGAATGGTGAGTTCAAGCTGCCCCCAGAGAAATACGTGGCACCCAAGCCCAAATTCTGGAAGGAGTTCATCTTGCTCAACTACGGTATGATGGCCTCCAACAATGCGCTTGTTCCGGATAAAGACCATTTTGATAACTTGGCATCCAGCTGGTGGGAATGGCCCATCTTGAGACGTGGTCTTCGGATGAGCAGCTGGATCATTGGTGAGCCTCGTTACTTCCTCATCGGCCATCCGTTCGTGACGTACTTTGCCACATTGAGTATTCCTGTGACTGCACTCACGCTTTTGGTGCTCATTTGTCGGTGGCAACGACAGCTGGCGGAGCTTAATATTCTCCTGGACGAATGGAACTTCATCTTGGCCGGTGCAGTGTTGCCCATGCTTGGGTGGCTCTTGCATTACTTGCCGTTTGTGTTGATGGCGCGGGTGACGTACCTCCACCATTACGTGCCAGCACTCTACTTTGGCATCTTCGTCACGGGGTTTTTGGTGGAGTACTTTGTGTCACGCAGGACGTCGGGCGTGGTCAGGCGTGTGCTCTTTGGGGTGCTTTACGGGGTGGTGGTGGCCGTTTTCTGGCGCTACAGCCCGCTTGCCTTTGGCATGGTGAGCCCGCGCAAGGACTTCAAGCACCTCCAGTTGCTCAACTCATGGCAGCTCTAGAGAGCTCTAGACTTGAAGACTCATATGCCAAACAATACATAGACACTCTGAACCTATTTCTGCGGTTCCCCGGGTGTCGATCAATCCAAGCCAGGGTATGATCTAGCATGAACAGAGTTTGGACACAGCCACAGTGACCATTAACTATTGACTGCATTAAGCAGCACTGGTTACACTAGCAGGATTGTATCATGAACCTATGGTGTGCTTGGTGAAACAGTTATACCACACAAAGCAGCTTCACATTGAACTGCTCTGGGACTACATTCAAGCCTTTATGAAAAACGAGACACACGCTTTCAGCCATATATCCCTACTACATCTATGAATTAAGTATTTTATATACTATATTATTCCAAAGATGTATACGTTGAAACCACCATGGGTAGTGATCTAGCTTTTGGGGCATTTAAGCCTATACTGTCGATTCCTAACAAAGCCATTCCACTGCACCCTCCACCCTGATCCACGGTAGCAAGATGAATGTGATGAGCTGAGGACCGAATGTGATGAACTGAGGACCGAATGTGATGAACTGAGGACCGAATGTGATGAACTAAGGACCGAATGTGATGAACTGAGGACCGAATGTGATGAACTAAGGACTCAATGAATGTGCAAAGTTTCCCTTGCGCCTTATTGACAGGTATACGCTAACTCTACCGGTCAACTACTCAATAGCTTGGGTTCCTCCTTCTGCAACCAACAAAAACATAAGAAACAGAGTGCCTGACGCAAGAATCAGCAATATACAAAATCTTTTATTGAACAGACCCACTAAAGGATTTGTCCGATCATCTATTACAAGTCCGCAACTAATTGGTAATGTAGACATGCGTTCAAAATAAGAATTATATGTTTAATGCATTTATGCCCAACTAATATTTTTCTCGTTGATGGGAGAGAGGAACCGAAGTGGCTTATATAACTTGAGAGAATGTGTTATCGAAAACTCTCCACTAGACAAAGGTGCCATTATTTTACGCCATGGTATGGAGTACTGTGACCAGTGCAGAATCCACTATTATGGCTGCCAATTCTGTATTACTCCAACCATGGTACTTGGCAAATGTTTGCCTGGCCACTGTTACGATGGGACGGAGTTGGTTCCAAAGGTACATCTATGGGTAGTGTACTACACTACACTACTACACTACACTACTACACTACACTACTACACTACACTACTACACTACTACACTACACTACTACACTACTACACTACACTACTTGAGGCATCAGCACGCTGCTCAAGTAACTGTTCACAGATAAAAAAAGCGAAGCCTTGGGGCGTCTCTGAGCTCTCGTCTATATCTTTGTGTGTTAACTTGAAGAGACTTGCGGGTAGTAGACGGAGTACTGGGACAGATGGAGTGGATAAGAAGGGTCGAGGATCTTATGGTAGGAGGGTAGTAGAGAAAGGGTTCTTGTAGTATAAGTTTAGATACAGGCCCAATATACATCATTAAGATGAGTTCCACATTAAAGGGAGTAGTTGGAACTTAACTTGATAACTGCTCCAGAATACGAGTGTATATACTATACACTACACTACATTGTTTTTCAAAAGTATTCAAACCACTGGCACAATTAAACAACCCAATGATTTAAAAGGTTTGCACTCGTCTTTCAAATCATGGCGCAATAGTTTCACACCATCCTTCATTAGAATCGTTATTCTAAAATGTCAATGTTGAGCATTGTCATATGTATATTTGTGAGTCTTTCAGTGATGGGGCAAACGGACGAAACTGAAGTGGAGAGGCATGAAACGTTTTGAATTATTGGTTTGTATAATTTGCTAGTGTGGTTTGAATCGGTTTGTTTAATTTACTAGAGTGGTTTAATCGTTTTGCCTGGCTGGTTTGAATACTTTTGAAAAACACTGTATACATGTTTCGCAATCTTTTGCCCAGTCTTTCAAACCAAATGGCGTAATGCTTCACACCAACTTTATTTAAAATTCAATGTGATGAAATATTAAATCTGGATGATTGCCTTATACATACTACATTTGGGAGACGTTTGGGAGTCTTTCAATATTAATCAAGGGTTAAGACGAAAGGAACTGAAGTGTGACGGGTACGAAACGTATTGAATCATTGGTTTGAATCATTTTATCGTACGGGTTTGAATACTTTTGAAAAACACTGTATACTACACTATATACAGTGTTTTTGAAAACTATTCAAATGAGCGCAGCAAAATGTTCAAATCACACTAGTAAATTTAAACAAACTGATAAGTTTCTGTGGTTTTAATTTCTGTGGTTTTAATTTCTGTGGTTTTTATTTCTGTGGTTTTTATTTCTGTGGTTTTTATTTCTGTGGTTTCAATTTCTGTTTGGTTGTAATTTCTGTGGTCTAATTTCTGTGTGGTGGCGTTTTATTTTCTGTGTGTATGGTTTTTTGTGTGGTTTTTTGTGTGGATGGTTTTTTGTGGTTTTTTGTACGGTCAAAAAGTTTCGTACTTACGACTAAAGCTAAGAATCAAGGATTTGAAATAAGCTGTTTATGTGAAGTCTTAATTGATTATTCAAAACAGTAACTTTTTGAATTATTGGTTTGTTTAATTTGCTAGTGTGGTTTGAATTGTTTTATAGCGCAGGTTTGAATAGTGTTAAAAACACTGTATACTACATGTTATGTGCTTTAATACATTAATACCTAACTAATACTTTGCTCGTTGAAGCTCCCTCAAGCGAGGAACCGTAGTGGCTTATATAACTTTGAGAGAACCGTGTTACGGAAAACTCTCCTCAGGAACAAAGGTGAGACTTGTTCTAGAATATTTGAAAAAGGTCCATCGTATCACTTCGTGCAGCGATGGTACACGGCATTTGGAATGGCCATTGATACGATCGGACAGAGTAGGTTCATGAATCCTCAATAGGTACTACTACACTACTACACTACTACTACACTACTACTACACTACTACTACACTACTACTACACTACTACTACACTACTACTACACTACTACTAC
>NKZA01000210.1:0-25601 GCA_002374405.1 Metschnikowia cubensis | reverse complement strand
TTTTTGGGGCTGACGAAAACCTGATTTTTGCCGGCCGGAGAAAGGCCGTAGGACGAGAGTTTTGGGGCGGTGGAAAGAGGAGATTATGGGGTGGAGAGGGTGTCATTGGAAAGTAGTGTTTTTTAAGTGACATAGTATTAATTATTAAATGTAAAATTTAGGGAAGCAATGAAATTATGGCAGTAGTGTATTTTGGAATGGAGTAGTTACTTTGAAAGTAAATAGTCGAGTCTTGGTCGAACACTATGGGTATTATCTATGACTTGTGAATTTCCGAATTTGGCATAAATTTTAATCCTCGCTAAACCAATTAATAATTTATTGATAAATCATGCATATAAGCATATTTGTATTTACGGTTTTTCTATGGACTCAATTTTTTGATGAATGTATTTTCTATGGACTCTTTACTGTGGTCTCAGTGTATCGCACTTTCATTTTGCAGCAATTGTTCTCAGTTTTTCAAGCTTTTGTGCGGAAGCGAAGTAATGAGGATGAATAACAATGACAGGGAAAAATACTAAACGAGCAAAAAAAGGGTCAGTTTGGTATGGTGTATATTCGAATAGTGAATTGAATAATTTTTTAGGTATTAAAATTTTTTTTATTGTGCTGTGCATGGTTTATCGTGGTATAGTACACTATGGTCTAGTGCAGTAGTGGAGTATGAGCAGTGTGACCTAACATACTGAGGTGCCATTTATGGACAGTCATGTTTTGTGTTTCAAATCTTGGTTTTAAGGCTTTAGGTATCTCAACAAATAGTTCTGCGGTACCTGAAAGGGTGGACGGGAAATTGGCGTATACGGGAAGCCCGGGTCACGTGACTTGGTCAACGGAAGCTTCTTTGATGATACCACAATTAGTACTGCCCTACTCTTGTATCAGTACAAATAATGTGGTACTCTAGTGCTGTACCTTTCGATAGTGCTGCTTCATAGTACTGTCCAGGACTGCAGGTGCTATAAGCTGTACCATCAATCACAGTAAGTCAATAGTGTTAGATCATCACGGGTAGTGCCTACCTATTTATGAAGCCTTTCTGTTTGATAATCCTAATGTTCATAGCAAAAGGAATTTTATCGAGTCATCTGCCAGACCTTCTCCTGAAAAGCTATAAGCAGCTCCGATTTCTCCTTCCGAAGAATCGTCAGCGAATGGACATTGTAAACAGAGTACTGACGTAACAGGAATGCAACAAATATCAGTTAGTACAGAGTGGGTAGTCAATAAATAATAAGAAATCGAAAGGTATGGTAGAGTATGGAGTGGACTACTTGGATGTTGCTACTTTTGAAGGTGGCATAGAGATCTTCACGGTCTGTGATAGGGTATTTCCTTGGTGTTTGCCCACCAATAGGTGTACTAGAGAACAGATTGAATAGCCATACTTCAAAGGTAAACTCTTCTGTGTCTATAAGAACTAAAAAATGACTATAGACTTGCGTTTGAGAGACTGAAGTAAGTGAAGTGACTGGAGTGACTAAAGTATCTGGAGTAGACCGGTGTACGTAGATATCTCATTCCCACCATAGTCTCCTCCAGAGGTGGGTCTTGTTGAGAGTCCACTCTTCATGGGCATTCTTTATAGGTAAAAAAAGTAAACCTACCAACCAATTTTTCTGAAAGTCGTGCGTCCGGAGTGGTGCTACGGTAATAATAATTCAGTATACTTAGCGAGAGAAGTAGAGGTAGTACAAGGCATGGACTGAGTACAGAATGATTTGTCATACCTCCAATGGATAGATACAAAGTACAATCCTGTTCCAAGAATGGAATAAATTCAAGTATGGTGATGTAACTCTTTTTGTCAGTGGTACTATATTTCCAGCGTTGCCAAAGGTTACGAGCCCTGTTCTCGACTGTCTCGTTTCTGTCTTCATCCTTTTATCTAACGTTCTTTCGAGTTTGATTCTTTCAGAAAGTACCAACGTCATGTACATTGATATCATTTCTGGGTTAGACAGTATAGACAGTATAGACAGTATAGACAGTATAGACAGTATAGACAGTATAGACAGTATAGACAGTATAGACAGTATAGACAGTATAGTATAGACAGTATAGGCAGTATAGACAGTATAGTATAGACAGTATAGACAGTATAGACAGTATAGACAGTATAGTATAGACAGTATAGACAGCATAGACAGTATAGTATAGACAGTATAGACAGTATAGTACAGACAGCATAGACAGTATCGTATAGACAGTATAGACAGCAGAGACAGTATAGTATAGACAGTATAGACAGCATAGACAGTATAGTATAGACAGTATAGACAGTATAGTACAGACAGCATAGACAGTATCGTATAGACAGTATAGACAGCATAGACAGTATAGTATAGACAGTATAGACAGTATAGACAGCATAGACAGTATAGTATAGACAGTATAGACAGCATAGACAGTATAGTATAGACAGTATAGACAGTATAGTACAGACAGCATAGACAGTATAGTACAGACAGCATAGACAGTATCATACAGACAGCATAGACAGTATAGTACAGACAGTATAGACAGTATAGACAGTATAGACAGTATAGACAGCATAGACAGTATAGTATAGACAGTATAGACAGCACAGACAGTATAGTATAGACAGTATAGACAGTATAGTACAGACAGCATAGACAGTATCGTACAGACAGCATAGACAGTATAGTACAGACAGCATAGACAGTATAAATTGAAAGAGTTAAACATAACAAAAGGAAAAAGAACATGCATTTGAAATTACAAAATTCCTTGTGGGGTTGGAAAAGGCACCTAGACATGTGATTGTTCACAGAGAAATAACAAGTCAGACGTGAATTCTGGATCTGTGCATTTTCACAAGTATACAGAAAGAAAGTCGCTAGTGATTGCATACGTGAATTACATGGACCGAATAACCCATTCTAGATTCAATTAAAAGCATTTCAGGTACCCCTACAGATTTATTATCAGTTGCAAGCGAAAATATAAATTTAAAAAGGAATGTGAACGCCCCACTGAAGGCTTGCGCCTATGTTCAGTATGAAAGACTTAGGGACAGCAAAGAAGTTCTTAGGGATGTGCATAGAAGTGACTCGATGAACATAGAAGTGATAAACAGTATCATAAGAAACGCAAGAAAGAGAAAGGGAATCATGTAGGTCACGTGGCCCGATCACGTGAGCGAGCTATACGTGGCCACATTCGAGTTGCTGGAGACTAACATTGGAGTCTAAGCTCTTGTTTAAGAGAGTCATCATAAAGTTAATGGAAAAGTATCAATAGCACGACTAGTACAATGGGAGCCACACCACGGATGTAGAAAGAGTGTCTTCACCTTACTTGAAGGAAGTCTTGACTAATAGACAAGTGCTGTTTCCTGAATACAATGATATAGTATTAGGGCAGTAAGTCAAAGACTATAAGCAGTAAAAGAGCGAACAGATTTTTTACTTTAAGATTTATTACTACTGGACTGGAGTAGAGTGGAATGGAGTGGACTGGGGCCGACCCAACGCTCATAACCCCACCTCCACATGCAATCTTCCCCAGAATTTCGCACCAACCGAGGTTCTCATTCTCCACCACCTCCACCCACAGAATACACTACATTACACTAGACACTCCACTACTACACTAGACACTGGAAAAAACAAACTATACAGTCTATTATACAGGAAATTACTAAAACAAAACTATAGCATGCCCACAGCCACGCCCACCAGAAGTGAGGTTGTGTCCATCTCCACCACTGCCAATTTGCAAGTGGTCAATGACCCCACCATGCTGCCGCGAGACTCGGTGTCGGTGTCCATGGACCTTTTCATGAGGTTGTTTCCCGGGGCACAACACGATGAGCCAGAGGAGAAGAAAGACCGCTTTATTCTTCTCCAGCCCATGGGAGTGCCGGATTTCTTTCCCAATTTAAACATCTATAAGGTGTCGGTGATCCATGATGATTTTCCGAACCTGGTGTGCATCCGAAACCATGCCAATTTTTCCCGCTATGGCTCCAACTTGACTGCCGTGGGGTGTATTGTGCAGTCCATCGACCAGAGTGCCATTCCGGTGCTTGAAAAGGTGTTTGTACAGGTTCCGGATGCCATATACGACATTTTCTGCCGTTCTGAGCCTCATTTGGTCAAGGAGAGGTTTGTGCACCAGTACATCTCCTACAATGGCGGGGTGGTGGCTCAAAACGATACAATCAGCTTATTGAATGGATCCGTGAGTCTCTGTGAGCCGTTTTACCAGGGTTTGGTGTCGGAATCCACCAATGTGGTGTTTGTGAGGGGTCCCGAGGTGGTGCGGGGCCCAATTGAAGAGGAGGATTCATACGAGTCCGATTCCGATGTGGATTTATCGCTGTATCTCCTGAAATCGGTTGTTTTGGACGTTGTCCCGCAAAAAAACGGCTTGAATTCGAGTGCTTGTCCCAAATTCCATATTCGGCCTCTTTCCCAGACCATTTCGGTACCCCTGGTCTCTTCTGAAGATACGGAACTTTATGCCTTTGTTAGCAATGAAGACCTTTCCCGGTTGGGCTTTCCTGCATTCAGTGGGGATTTGGTGACCTTAAAAGTGGGTCAGGAATCTTTGGTGGTCAAATTGTTTAGCGTTTTGGAACCCAACAAGTCGTTCCACGCAGGAACACTCTATTTATCGCCATTGCTCTTGATCAACCTTGAACACGCCCTGAATTTGCTTGCTGAATTGGAGTCCTACGAGAACCCAGCCAAAAGCTTCCATGATATTCTCCCTGTTGCCAATTCAGTGACCATTTCTCGCATGGTTTCCTCAATCACCATGGACAAAACATACCAGCAGAGTTTTTTTGCGGAATTAAAAGCCACGTTCCACTCCAAGATCAAGTGCTTACGAAAGGGCGATGTTTTTCCGGTATGCATCGACTCTGTGCTTTCCAAAACAATCTTTGATGTGTCCATGCAAAACCAGCAGGCAAAGGAAGGCACAGAGCCAAGTCTGGATTCTGCTTTTACGCCTACAGGAAATCCTGATTCTGTGGCTTGGTTCAAGGTGGTGGACATCTCTGGAAAAGAGGAAAGTGTACTGGGCCAGTACTGCATAGACCCGGCCAAAACAGCATTGACATCTTCTGGAGTCGAATTTGTGAGGTTACCTAAAAACGAATTCAATTGTTGGGCATCATACCTTGATCTACCCCCAATTTTCAATTACAACCGGGCCATTAGGGCCAATGAGGCCAATTTCAAATACGCCCAAGAATACATGCAAGTGCTCAAAACCGGAGTCAGCATTGGGGCCCGGCTTGGGCTCAAAACCCTGGTGTTACTCCATTCCATGAGTCGAGGTTTAGGAAAGACAATGTTGGTGCGGAGTGTTGCTCTTGAACTTGGACTTAACCTCATGGAATTGGATGCTTTTGAGTTTGTGAAGCCTGGAGCAGAGCTCAAAACCGTGGGTCTTTTGACGGGAAAAATGGAGAAGCAATTGAATGGCCAACTTGACTACGAGCACCCTTCCAACTACAATATTCTATACATCAAGCATATTGAGAACTTGTGTGTGAAAACAGATCCCAATGAACAAGGAGCCAATTCGTCTACTTCTCTTTCACTCAAGGTGATTCAGGCTATCCAAGACTTCTTGGGCAAATACAAAAACACTGCGTTTGTGGCCAGTTGCAATGACCTCGATAAATTGAGTGACAGTTTCCGGCAGATGATCACGTTTGAGCTCAATGTGGGAGTTCCCTCGGAGTCAGAAAGACTCGAGATCTTTAGCCATTTGCTCCTGCACGAAGCACAGCCCCCCAAACAGGCCAATGCTTCCGAATTCTTCAAAGATACCGTGGAATTCCGGGGCCGGCCCGATATTTCCCGCTTCAGAGTTGAAACCAGAAAAGATATCAGTGCTCAAACTTTGGCCCTCCAGTCGGCCGGGCTCACACCACGTGACTTGATGTCTATCATCAAGAAAACAAAGCAATTGGCCCTCAAGCGGTGTATGCAGTTTTCCACCGAAACAGGAATCGGGTTGGAGAAGATTCTTCAAGTTGGCAATGGTGGAAACCTCTTGCTTATCCCCGAGGACTTTGAAAAAGCCATCAACGAGGCCAGGGCCCAGTTCAGTGATTCCATTGGTGCACCCCGAATCCCCAATGTCAAGTGGGAAGACATTGGAGGCTTGGATATGGTAAAGGACGAGATCTTGGATACTATCGATATGCCCTTGAAGCACCCGGAATTGTTTAGCAATGGATTGAAGAAAAGATCGGGAATTTTGTTCTATGGTCCACCCGGAACAGGAAAAACATTGCTTGCCAAGGCCATAGCCACGAACTTCTCGCTCAACTTCTTTAGTGTCAAGGGCCCTGAGTTGTTGAACATGTACATCGGAGAATCAGAGGCCAATGTGCGGAGAGTGTTCCAACGGGCGCGTGACGCCAAGCCGTGTGTGATTTTCTTTGATGAGTTGGACTCGGTTGCACCCAAAAGAGGAAACCAGGGTGATTCTGGAGGTGTTATGGACAGAATCGTGTCGCAGTTATTGGCAGAATTGGACGGAATGAGTGGAGGCGAAAACAATGGCGATGGAGTTTTCGTAGTGGGCGCCACTAACCGGCCAGATTTACTAGACGAAGCTCTTTTGCGGCCTGGAAGATTCGATAAGATGTTGTACTTGGGAATTTCCGATACCAACGAGAAACAGGCCAAGATTCTCGAGGCACTCACGCGGAAGTTCAAGCTCCACGACGATGTGGATCTTCAGGTGATTGCAGAAAAGTGTACATTCACATTCACCGGAGCCGATTTCTATGCGTTGTGCAGTGATTCCATGTTGAATGCCATGACACGCACGGCCAATGCCGTGGATGCCAAGCTCAAGAAGTTGAATGCAGAACGGGCTCTGAGGGGGGAGGAGGAGGTTTCCAGTCGGTGGTGGTTTGACAATGTGGCCAGTGCCGAGGACATTAATGTGTTGGTGACCATGGAGGATTTCAGAAAGGCCCAGAGTGAGTTGGTGCCTTCGGTGAGTGCCCAGGAACTTGAGCACTATTTGCGAGTGAAGCAGAACTTCGAGGGGGGAAAGACCAAGCAGGCAGAAGAGGTGGGTTCGTTTTCAGAGACTGGACCAGGCCAGACGCAGACTGGAGAAATGA
Source organism: Metschnikowia cubensis (assembly GCA_002374405.1). Classification (NCBI taxonomy): domain Eukaryota; kingdom Fungi; phylum Ascomycota; class Pichiomycetes; order Serinales; family Metschnikowiaceae; genus Metschnikowia; species Metschnikowia cubensis. The sequence goes on along the minus strand of NKZA01000210.1, from coordinate 18,475 downwards.
AGCTTGGGGAAATGCAGCTTGGGGAAATGCAGCTTGGGGAATTGGAGCTTGGAGAGACTGCTATCAATGGAAATGGCACATCAAACGGTCATGCCCATTAAGTTCACATCTTGAGTCCAGAAGTACACAACTGGCTCAATGTTCAATGTGCTTTATAGATGTGAAACAGGTGGTGTTGGACCTGCGCACTGGCTAATGGCTTCTATTCTTGTGAAGTGTTTGCATAATTGGACTTGGCCCACTCATACCTACCTACATACTGTACTCTAGTGCACGCTTAGTTCTTTACTATAGTCCGAGTATACCCGACATATTTATAGAGTGAAAATATAGCTACTGATGAATACTTAGCATTGCATCTCGAATACCAATTAGGACAGTCAAGGTCGACAATCTGCCAGTCTATAATAAGTTCCATACTACCCTATAGTGAGTTTATGCTACTCTAGTCTATAATAGCTAATTTCTATACAGGAGTCTATACAGAATCTATAATAAAGGCTATGCTTGAGTCTATACTGAACTTCTATTCACTTTTCAGCATTTCAGCATTTCAGCATTTCAGCATTTCAGCATTTCAGCATTTCACATTTAACTACTTCTTCAACAAATAACTCTCGTCCAACACATCCTTGGCCTGATTGATCTTCTGCGACAAGTACACGCTTCCCGAGCGGTCCGGGTGGTTCATGACCATCAACTTGCGGTAGCGTTGCTTCAACGAGTCTCGCGTAAGCGAGGAGATGTCGGCGGCCTCAATGCCCATCACCAAAAGCGCCTCCCGCTCGGTCATCTTCTCGGGGAACCCCGTGGCGTTGAAGCGTGACTTCAAGTACCGAATATGGGAAGCCTGCGCATCCAGCTTGGTCATGGAGTCCGTGGCCCCGGTGTCTACACGGATTTGATTGAGCGCCGCGATCATCTGCGGCGAGAGCCGGTTGAAGCGGTGGACCGTACGGAGCACGGCTCTTCCGGTAAGGGCTGCCACCGTCACGCCCACGCCAATAGCTATCGGCAACACCATGGCTGGTGCAGACAGAGGACGGTGTTGCTCACGTAGGGCGCGCACGTGACCAACACATGCAGTACTAATTACTGTTAGATCCGGTTACGTGAGGTACTCTGTTTACTATGTTCATTTGCCAAGGTGTCAGGCAGAGAGGCTTCATAGTATCCTAAATAGGTAGGGTACTACTGTACTATACTACTGTACTATACTACTATACTACTATACTACTATACTACTATACTACTGTACTATACTACTATACTACTGTACTACTGTACTATACTACTATATTATACTACTGTACTACTGTACTATACTACTGTACTATACTACTATATTACTGTACTATACTACTCTACTATACTACTATACTACTATACTACTATACTACTATACTACTATACTACTATACTACTATACTACTATACTACTATACTACTGTACTATACTACTGTACTATACTACTGTACTACTATACTACACTACACTATCATACTATACTACGACTATACTCCTACTATACTACTGGTAGACCCACTATAAATAGGGCCTTACTATAGAGACATCATGAAGCCTACGATGTGCTTTCTCAACATTGGCCACGGCAAATGCCGATGCCCTTTCGGGCGTCTTGGCACTTCGAGCATCGGTGGTTCGAATAGTCTAGAACAATTTTAGCATTGTTTTAGCGGAGAGTTTTGCGGTAACACGTTTCTCTCAAGTTATATAAGCCACTTCGCTTCCTCGCTTGAGGAAACATCAACGAGCAAAGTATTAGATAGGCATAAATGTATTAAGGAACATAACAACCACTATAATTTCTACTATACTGTACTATATAGTGTTTTTCAAAACTATTCAAACCAGTGCCCATCAGTCTCTCAAAGCAAAAGGCGTAATATTCCACACCACTCTTCATTAGAATTCAATATTCTGAAATCTCAAAATTTAAATCTTTAGTCGGAAGGGTTGTCTCATGTATTACTTTTGGGAGTTTTGCAATATCAAGCAAGGGTCAAACGGGGGGAGCGAAGTGGAAGGGTTACGAAACCTTTGAATATTGGATTGTTTGAGCTAGTGCGGTTTGAATCTGGTTTGGATAGTTTCGAAAAACACTATACTACTATACTACTGTACTATACTACTATACTATACTACTGTACTATACTACTGTACTATACTACTATACTATACTACTATACTACTGTACTATACTACTGTACTATACTACTATACTATACTACTATACTATACTACTATACTACTATACTACACTAACAGGCTGTCTACCTCCGTCAGGCCAATTCTCACTCATGCTCTAGTCACTCACATTCCCTCACTCGCTCACTCATACCACTCTTTAGTCTACTCAACTCTACGCATACTAATACACTTGCTCACAATACTCTCTACGAATCACACATACTAATATTAACAATGCTAATACTGACAATACTAATACTAACAATGCTAATACTGACAATACTAATACTAACAATGCTAATACTGACAATGCTAATACTGACAATGCTAATACTAACAATGCTAATACTAACAATACTAAAATGGTCATGCTGATAAGTATACTTAACTGACTACTAACTACTAATACTCCACTGACTGCTCACCCCAAACATTACTTGTTTGCGCCAAAGCAAATCTTCGAATATTGGAAATCTCAATGGATCGTAACACAAGTCCACTTTAATACCATGTTCCCACTAAGTCGTATACTTAGGATCTCTAAAATATTCTTTACTTCAAGTGCATCACTGGGAATTTCTATCCCAGAATCATTCACTATATGGTCTTGAGTTTTACAGCTTATATTAACCTTTTCTCAAACATCATTACTTCTAGCATGGATTCTGACTTAGAGGCGTTCAGCCATAATCCAACAGATGGTAGCTTCGGCTCAATGCTTTATCAAACAAAGCCGTATACCAATTATCTGAATGAACGGATCCTCTCGTACTAAGTTCAATTACTATTGTAACAATCATCCATCTGTAGGGTAAAACTAACCTGTCTCACGACGGTCTAAACCCAGCTCACGTTCCCTATTAGTGGGTGAACAATCCAACGCTTAGCGAATTCTGCTTCGGTATGATAGGAAGAGGAGACATCGAAGAATTAAAAAGCAATGTCGCTATGAACGCTTGACTGCCACAAGCCAGTTATCCCTGTGGTGACTTTTCTGGCACCTCTAGCCTCAAATTCTGAGGTAAACATAAAGGATCGATAGGCCACACTTTCATGGTTTGAAACCACACTGAAAATCAAAATCAAGGGGGCTTTTTCCCTTTTATTCTACTGGAGATTTCTGTTCTCCATGAGCCCCCCTTAGGACATCTGCGTTATTATTTAACAGATGTGTCGCCCCAGCCAAACTCCCCATTAGACAGTTTCTGAATTTTAAAAAATGTACTTGGAGTACTTTTTTCATTAGTCAAAAGACGATGGAGGTAGTGGTATTTCACTGGCGCCGGAGCTCCCACTTGTTCTACACCCTTCATGCCTTTTCACAATGTCAAACTAGAGTCAAGCATGGTTTCTTGCCATTAGTATACAGGTTTCGTTGTCTACTGCCATTAATGACTCACACCATTCATCTGGCCTTATTATGAGAATATGGTCAGTTCGACCATACTATACTACTGTACTATACTACTGTACTATACTACTGTACTATACTACTATACTACTGTACTATACTACTACACTACTGTACTACTGTACTATACTACTACACTACTGTACTACTGTACTATACTACTGTACTATACTACTGTACTATACTACTATACTACTGTACTATACTACTGTACTATACTACTATACTACTATACTACTATACTACTGTACTACTGTACTATACTACTATACTACACTACACTACTGTATAGTTGTCAGTCAATCCGGGGAGTGGATCTGAGAGTAGAAAATGACCAAACATATTTATATATATAGTGTAGTACTTAGTAGCTAGTAGTGACCTGAGTTATGAGGTAGAATAGAGTATACTATAAAAAAGTTGCCAGTGTATATGATAGTGAAGTATCAAGAGTGTGATGTATAGTAAGTAGTAATGTAATTTTACATGATAGTAAAATATCAAGGGTGTGATGTATAGTAAGTGGTAATGTAATTATTACATGATAGTACTTTGGACTTATGGTTCCACTGTCGTCTGTGGATGTTAATATAGACTTTCCAGGTCCACATTTGACTCAGTTCCCTCACTTCTCTGGATCTCGATCTTCTCGCTCAATGGGCCTCGAGGCCAGCTGAAGTTGGCCAACATGAAGAATGGCAATCCCCAACTTGACCAGCTGTACCTTCTCCGTCACCACATACATGCGTGCGGCTTGCTGCGTGGAGTCACCATTGGGTAGCAATCCCAACGTCCAATAAACTGCATTCACCAGCATCGAAATAGGCAAGCCCCTCTCGATCCAGAGTGGTGCTGCTGACTGGAACGGCAGCAGGTTCTGGTAAGAGGCCTTAATCACCCGAGGAAGAGGGCTGCCAGAATAGAGCATAACCACACTAGAACGTGTAGTTTTAAAGCTGGGCTCACAGTAGGGCATCTGCTTCCCGGCAAGAGTTGATCATGGATACCAAACGCCAGAGCACAGTCAAAGTCACCGAGAGCACAATGCCCAAGATCTTCTTCTCCTTGTTTTGCTAGCACTCACGGCATGGTTCCATAGAAATAGCAGAACCCAAAAGTAGGAATCAAAAAATTGACCAACTTATTCTCCCAGATCACATACGAGTTGGACGCAGAGATCATCAGGCGGAGCAGAACAAACACCAAGCTCAAGAACGACCACGAGTTGAGATTACGAAAAAGTCCCAAACCTGGTGCCAGAGCCACGGAAGACTAAACGGTTCATGGAGCCCAGAACCCACCATTGGGCTCCTGCAATGTCTGTGTCTACTGAGTCGACTAAGGAGCTTAATTATAAAATATAATAAACCGGCTCACCATAATAAACAGAGTCCTTAGTAAATAAACAGTCCTGAGTAAACAAACAGTCCTTAGTAAATAAACAGTCCTTAGTAAATAAACAGTCCTTAGTAAACAAACAGTCCTTAGTAAACAAACAGTCCTTAGTAAAGAAACAGTCCTGAGTAAATAAACAGAGTCCTTAGTAAATAAACAGTCCTTAGTAAATAAACCAGCCCACCATAATAAACAGAGCCCCACAGACTAATAAACTAAAAACATACTTGTTATACCCCATACCAATATCGTCCCACATATCAGTCTGGACCTTTTCATGGTGACACTTTCTGCTCGCCTTGGTGATTGTGTGCGACTTTACGCCTCACCAATGTACTTCGCAACACTTTGCTAAGATACAGTGTTTTTAAAAACTATTCAAACCCGCGCGATAAAACAATTCAAACCACACTAGCAAAATAACAAGCCAATATAACTCAAAAGGTTTCGTACGCCTTGCAGTTCAGTTCCTTTCGGTTTGAACCTTGACTAATATTGCAAGGCTCCTAATTTATTACCTATTAGACAATCATCCAGATTTAACATTTCATCACACTGAATTTTGATTAAAGTTTGTGTGAACATTTGGTTTGAAAGACTGTGCGAAGGAGTACGAAACATTTTGCTGCGCTGGTTTGAATAGTTTTCAAAAACACTGTACCTAAATCTTTCGCACCAGGAGTACAGACATTTATTAAAGTGATCTAGCAACAAAAAAGTTGACCAAGCTGTTTCTGCTGGTCAGTTCTGTTGTCACTGTAATCTTCGAAATTTTGTGGATTTCGTTGAAATCTTATATACTTCATTTTATTGGTGGATCTTTACTATACTACTGAGGTCAATTCACTAGGCTATCTGTTGTCAAGGGTGAAGGTGAAGTCCTTGTAGTGCCCTATACATTAATACCAATACCGATAGTGAGAGACTTGGCGTACTGAGGTTTTGGCACGTATCACTTGTGGTCAGAATTATGACGGAATCAATGCATTTGAGATCGATTGGGTAATGACGTTTGTTTCTGGACAACGTCTTTAAGCAACTTTTTTATTCAGCTTCAGGTAGCGATTTCTGCATGCGATGGTGCACCAGTTCATAGTGAGACACTTTGCATCTGGCAACTTGTAGCCTATTTGCATGGTGACCATCCGTTCCAAATCTCTGCACCTAAATCTCTCCTCCATATAAGCTTGCTAACACCACTCTTTAGACTTCTAGGTTAGCAAAATCTGGCTGACTTCATCAATTTCAGTATGCTCAATGTCTGATCTTTTCAGTATACTTAAGGAATCCTAGGAACAGTCTGAAACAAAGTTTAAAGGACAGAGGACAAAAGCAAAATTTCAGTCAGAAGCACACATTTCTTTTTGCAGCAATTGACAAATATTTCTACCGACAAGTGTTTTTTTGCAGCAATTGACAAATATTTCTATCGGCGTTTTTGCAGCAATTGACAAATATTTCTATCGACAAGTGTTTTTTGCAGCAATTGACAAGTGTACACCATAGAAGAGGCCAATGAGGACTTGCCTGAATATATATAAGTTCACCAATATGAACATTTCCAAGCTCTAGGGAAACCTCATCCTTGAAAAATCCTCACCCACAAAACAGGCTATCCGTATAACACCTTCCACTTTGAGCTTATCAGTTGTGGATAAGTACTCTTTAACAAAGGTTTGATAAACATGGAGGTATCGTCGATGATTCTGGAACCATCGGGACATTAAACTTTTTGCTAGCTGATAGGTGTCTGTGAGCAGGATCCCGTTAGACTGCAAACATTGAATTTTCAAAGGCCGTATTCCGAGAGCCAAGAGGTCCAAAACGCTCGTGACACTTCCCAAAGCATTGAAGCGTTTCTCTAGAAGGAAGCTTTGTCCGCACCTTTAATTATAGGGATGTGATTTTTTGACACAGTGTCCAGATTTTTTGACACAGTGTTCCGATTTTTTGACACAGTGTTCCGATTTTTTGACACAGTGTTCCGATTTTTTGACACAGTGTCCAGATTTTTTGACACAGTGTCCAGATTTTTTGACACAGTGTTCCGATTTTTTGACAGTGTCCGCTGGCTGGTCAAACCAACAATGAAATTGGAGGAGGGTTTCGACCACATATCCTGGAAGTCATGTCATTTAGTAGCATTCAGTCATGCCATGGACATTGGAATCGGATGTACCCAAACTTTCAGTGACTAGATGGGTCTCAGAAAGGGGGCGTACTCTTGGAAATACGAATTTAGGTGCCGTCTTTTCCAGTAGTCCGGATCAAGTGCCTATCAATACTGAGCAGACATTTAATGAGCATTAGAATGAAATTAGAATGAGAAGTAGTGGAAATAAAAGAGATAGGTGCGTGGCAGGAGCAAGAAAGCGAGGCACATGGCCTTTCTACACAAGTCCTTTTCCACATGCGGCATCCCAATGTTCACCCTGTCCAGTATAATTTCTCATTCTATAATGCTTTCTAAGATGTCTTATTTTTGAGAGAGTTGCCAAAAATAAGTTTGCTATCAAGTCAATGTCCACAAGTACACTATTGTAGTCGCACACCAAATGTCCACACCACTTTACTACGTTTACCCTGCCACCCGCACCAACCATGAGCCAACCTGCACTGAGCCTATTGAACGTGTGGGACATGAGTCATGAGCCAACCTGCACTGAACCTGTTGAACGTGTGGGACATGAGTCATGAGCCAACCTGCACTGAGCCTGCTGAACGTATGGGACATGAGTCATGTGCCAACCTTGTGAGAGCAGACAACTATGAAGCATGTTGCCTGCAGAATGACGTCAACACACAGGCTTGAGATGAGATGATAGGTCCCACGTAGTTCATTAAGACGAGGTGCAGATGAATCGGGGATATGTGCATGATGACTGTACGTCTTCATCATGCACAGTCAATCACGCAATGACGGTTTCGGGCCTGCGAGTCCCGGGGATTGGCTATATATAGAGAGGATCCGGGTCTAGGTTGAGCGGTATCAATAGAGATAAGAAAGTCACTAATACCTGGTTTTAGGAAGAATATTAGTGACTAAAGACGAACCCTGATTCACTGTATTAAGAGAGTTATTGGAGGCGAACGTCATAACAATTCCAAACTATACAAAAGTGAGCGCGAACGCTCAACAGGGCCAACTATAAATACACTGCACCATGATACACTGCACCATTATAAACTGCACCATGTTACACTGCACCATGATACACTGCACCATGATACACTGCACCATTATAAACTGCACCATGTTACACTGCACCATTATAAACTGCAACCGTGCAGTTCTGGTCCAAAGCAATCAATCGATCAATCCCCAATTTTTCTCTAATCATCTGATTATTGGCATGGACCGTGAGTTGAGAGAGCTTAATTGGTCATACTTTGTTAGGCAAGAATTGCTCGAGAATGCCAACGAACCATTTAATTGTCTCACCAGCCACTTCATACCGTATGTTCAATTACAACTAGAGAGCAGATATTTGTAGAAGATATGTAGGAGACATGTATGAGGTAGAATTAGGAGGTAGAATTAGGAGGTAGAATTAGGAGATATGTTGGAGGTAGAATTAGGAGGTAGAATTAGGAGGTAGAATTAGGAGATATGTAGGAGGTAGATTTAGGAGATGTACAAGTTACAATTAGAGGTAGAACTGTAGAAAGTACTTGGAATTTTCTCAGACACCCCAGACCACTAAATGGCCATCTTGTGCCCTATTGAATAAAGCATCCAAGAAATTAAAACCAGACTCACCGGTGAACTGGTTGTACCAAGCGGCGTTGACTGGAACCTTCCCTTTTCCAACAATAGTCAGCATCAAGAGTGCGTGGCGCGCCCATTTTTGCAGCCAAGCAGTGTCAGTTTTAACTGTTCAAACTGTTGAACTTGAGGCATCAGTACGCGTGAGTGTACTGCATGCTCAAGTGATTGTTCACAGATGAAACAGAGGGAAAAGTTCTCGTCTAGTTTTCGTCTAGACTTTGGCCATTGGCTTGTAGAGAGAATGGGAGTGGTAGACGGAGAACTGGGACAAATGGGTCTATAAGAAGGGACGAGAATGCTCATGGTAGGAGGACAGAAATTGAGAATAAGGATCTCGGAGTCTAAGTTTGGAGACAGATCCTAATATACATGATTAAAGATGATGACTAAAGTTTCACACTAAAATGAATAGTTGGAACTTAACCTGATAACCGTTCCAGAATACGGGAGTGTATATTATAACTCTCAACACAAACCACCGCAGCAAAATGTTTGGAATCATACTGCAAAATTTTAACACACCAAGAGTTTGAAAGTGTCCTAGCTCCAACGTTGTTGTATACAGGCAACAAGGAAACTACCCCAGTTCCGTCCGGTCTTGCCCTTGATTGGTACTGCAAGACTCCCAAAGTACACATGGGGCCCACATCCAGTGTAAGATTTCCGGATATTGCATTCTAATGCAAGTTGGTGTGAAGCATTACGCTATTTGGTCTGAACGACTGTGCGGAGTGGACGAAGCTTTTTGAATGGTTTTACAGTCATTTTGTCATTGAGGTTGAAATTCTTTCGCCAGCGTGTATGAATCGTTTTGAAAGACTGAATTGAACAGATACAAGGCGATGGGATTCCCATACTCTACTGCACCCTTTGAAAATAAAGGGGGACGACTGCATCCCGAAATTACTCCTCTTGCTCCAGCCACTAAGAATGGCTTCAGTAACGTGGTATGATGTTTTCCTGCAGCTATCAGGAGCCATTTCCTTGGACACGAGACAAAAACATGGGTGGAACGCGTTTTCACGCGAGTGTGGATAAGAAGGAATCTCTCGCGTTTGAATTCAAGGAAGACAACAAAACAACAAGGTTTCTGGTCATTCAAACTGAATCACTTCTCGTCAACGTGAATCACTTCTCGCCATGGATCCGGAAACTAAAGAAGATAAACCCCCACTTAGCCTTAGATACCCCTTGTTAGATACTATTTTAGCATACTAATATAAAGGCGTACGTATCTCAGACCAAAGTCCAAAGAAAGGGTCATTCTAGACTTTGAAATAGTTCTTTCGGACATTTCCTTGTCTAGACAGCTTTTTGAATCTTTCATAAAAAGTCATGCAATAAGCTTCAGGACATGTGAGTGTAATTTCTAGACCACTAGAATGCACTAGCCAAGGCACTGGCGGCACTGCCTTGAATTAAAACCTTACCCTTCGAGCTGTTGTTACAAACGCCTTAGGGTAGGACATTTTGGGGCTTTGCACCTGTACTATAATGACTCCTTACAGAGCCCTCAAGACTATAAATAGCACTCCACACGTTTGGGAAGGCCTTAACGAATGCACACGCTATTCTAGGCGCCAAGCCGCAAACAATAAAAAATATTGTAATAGACTTTAAGTTAGCTCATACTCCCCTGCTCAAAGGTTAATAGCCAAATATTAGTAATAGCCAAATATTAGTAATGGCCAAATATTAGTAATAGCCAAATATTAGTAATAGCCAAATATTAGTAATAGCCAAATTATCAGCAATAGAAACAATTCGAAACCAAGTCGACGCTATGTTGTCCCACCATTTACTCTTGGTCTTTACACAGAAAGGCCAAGAGATATTTCTTCTACTTAAATTTTGGTCATCCGAACCAGCTCACCACATATAAGCTTTCTCAAGCTCTTCTTATCACAGAAGTTTTTTTTAGCTCGAAAAAGGTGCTCGGAAAAATCACTCTGATGCGTTCCAGGCTAGTAGTACTAACGTATGGCCTGTAGGTCTCAGCCATAAACAAACGAGTAATACACTTTCTCCAGAAAACAATGCCAAAAATTTATCGTTTTGAGGTTCCTTCTTATATCACAAGCATGTTCCGGTGTAGCGAGGTACAATGGAAAGCAGATGTTGGGTTGTTTAAATGTTGTCGGACTGCCTCTAAGCTCATGCAGCATGACCTCGAACCATGGAACTGAACGTCCCTAGAATCAGCGCGGGGCAATTTTCACGAATGAGGAGAAAGATGGGTATAAACAGCAAATGGAAAAGGAGCCATGAATGGTACGAGATCCTAAAATGGCCTGCACGAGATGCCTTGAACGAAATGCCTTGAACGAAATGCCTTGAACGAAATGCCTTGAACGAGATGCCTTGAACGAGATGCCTTGAACGAGACGCCTTAAACGAGACGCCTTAAACGAGACGCCTTGGATGGCTTGTTGTGGAGGACCTCCTGTACTGAAGAGCTGCAGACGCCAGAAACTAGCGACTAGTCAAAAAGGCCCGCTTGGTTTCTTCCACCCCTTCCTGCAACCGTTCTTGGCCGGCCACATGTTTCTACGTGAGTTTCTGCACTTTTCTCTGGGTCAAATCATCAAGAGGCAAGTTCTGCAACTACAACAGTGCCAGGACCTTGAGCAGGGCTCGACCTCAAGATCGGAGTCCACCAACCCTAATACCAAAAACGACATTTACTGAAGAAGCCAGGCTTGTTGGAAGTGATTTGTAAGCAAGAGGAGACTTTAAGTTAAAAGAGAGCTCGTGTTAAGATAGGATTGAGTGATGCATTTGCGAAACAATACATCATTATTTGATCTAATATTCTTGGCTTAAGTCTCTACAATTAAGCACAAAGGGGTCGAACTTCCTGAAAAGGCAGGGTGGTAGTGCTTGTGCAGGAAAGGTCAATGAACCAGCGCACCTTGTCAGACCTCATAGCTATTGTTACGGAATTAGAGTATTTTGGCCAGATCAATTTGTGGCTTTGGGGAAATACCATCCGGCAATGCTATAAAAGGAGCAGGCTGTCCTCTGTTGAGGAGCATCAAAAACGACTAAAACAAAAATCATGAAAACAAATTCTTTTATCCTCGCTTCCCTTTTCTCTGCCGTTGCGTTGGGGTCAGGTTACAATAATAACTTCGGCTTCTTCAGGAAAGTGGGTGACAATTATATGCCACTCTCTGAAAATATTGAACCTAGATCTGGTTCGTCTTTCAGTAACTTCACTGATAAATTCCCGGAATATGGGCCTACCAGCTTCGTGTCGTTAGGAAAGTACGCAGTCACTGAGCACAGATATACTTCAGGAGCAGCAGGTTTCAAGGACAATTATTTTGGCTTTGGTACTCCTGTGGACGAATTCACTTTCGAATTTGACGACCAAGGGAAAATTATCAATCATCAATTCTATAAGTGCAAAGACAATGGTTACGTTATCACAAAGGTTAAGACGTGCAATGAGACTTGTAACGAGGTGGACATTTACTTCTTGCCTTTGGATGAACAGAAGATGTTACCCATCATCAATGGACAAAAGGCTAAGCCTGCTGAGTTGCAAAGTCTAAAGGAGTACAACTTGATATAGTTGGACTCCTAGCTGTGAGTTGGACTCCTAGCTGTGAGTTGGACTCCTAGCTGTTAGCTGTGTGAGAGGGTATCTACGGCTTATAATATTGTGGCTACTTTGAGTGGTGTCTGTGGATTGGAAAACGTGGTTAAATCAATTAATTGCGGTGTCCAAGCCATGGGCTTTGAAGTACGCCATGATTAGGTCGAAGGGTCGAGCAAAGGTGTGACGAGAACTCTGAGTATGAGTGGAGCTGTCATTTCGCTGGACGGAAGATGAGTGCCTTTCAAATCACATATGAAGTCCGATTCTGAACAATGTCTTTGGAGTTTTTGGCTCAGAACTTGTTTCTGTTTTTTTCTCCAGTCAAGAAGTTCATAGTTTATACTTTTATTGTATGACCGCAACTAACGCCAGCAGTAACAATTTCTTGTATTTCCAGTGCTCTATAGATAGTATGGGAGGAAGACAACTCTTTGAGCCCTTCCCCATACAATAGTTTTTTCATGGCCTTTCTTCTACCACTGTGCCATGCGATCTCTCATCACGTTCTGCTGGATCTGGGTGATGTATTGCCATTAACATGGTATCTTAACAAGCTCGGAACTTCTACACAGCCATACCTTGTTTACCCGAGTCTGGCTTGAAAGTGTCGAAAGAAGACTCTGGAAAATGAGGAAGAATGGAACAAGGGTACGAGACAGAAGCGAAGGAGCATTGTATATGTGGGGTCAGAAGCTCAATAGTAGAACCACTTATGAATTGAGACGAGAAATCTGGACACTCTTTCGAGACCAGGCCAGAGGGGCTATGTAAGTAAAAAATACAACGACCCGATAACAAAAGACCCGATAACAAAAGAAAAAGACCAGATAAAAAAAAACCCGATAACAAAAAACCCGATACAAAAGACCAGATCACAAAAGATCCGATACAAAAGACCAGATCACAAAAGATCCGATACAAAAGACCAGATCACAAAAAACCAAATGTCCAGAACTATTTACTTAAGTCACCCGATTTGTCTCTTCTGTTCGGTCCCCAATTGAATCATACTTTGTGGTGTTACTGTTTTTCAAACGATTCAAACCAGCGAGATAAAACTATTCAAACCACACGAGCAAATTAAACAAAGCAATCATTCAAAAAGTACAGTGCTTTTGAAAATTATTCAAACCAGCCCCAAAAATAATTCAAACTGGCCCGACAAAATGGTTCAAACCAGCCCCAAAAATGTTTCAAACCAGCGAGATAAAACGATTCAAACCAGCGAGATAAAACGATTCAAACCAGCGAGATAAAACGATTCAAACCAACAATTAAAAAGTTTCGAACCCTTTCCAGTTCTGTTCCGTCAGTTATGCCCCTCACTGGTACGGCAAGACCCCAAATGCATTTGAGGCAATCCTCAAGATTTACATCTCAGAATAATGAATTTTATTAAAGTTGATTGAAACATTACGCCATGATTTGAAAGACTGTAAGGGGTACAGTGTTTTTCGAAACGATTCAAACCTGCGAGATAAAAATATTCAAACCACACGAGCAAATTAAACAAACCAATAAGTAAATGTTCTGAAATGTAAATCTTGAGAATTGCCTCATATGCACTACATTTGGAAGTCTTACAGTACCAGAAAAGGGCTAGGACGAACGGAACTAAACTGGAGGGGTTCGTAATGTTTTGTCGCACTGGTTTCAACCATTCTATCTTCTTGGTTCGAAACATTTTGTCAGGCCAGTTTGAAACATTCTGTGGCGCTGGTCTGAATAGTTTTGAAAAACACTGTATTCTAGTCTACTCTTATAAGCTTTAGTACATTACTTTTTAAAACTATTCAAACCCGTGCGATAGAACAATTCAAACGACAATGGCAAATTAAACAGACCAATAATTAAAAGAGTTTCGTACCCCTTCCAGTTCAGTTCCTTGGGTTTTTTGCCTTGACTAATATTGAAAGACTCCCCTAAATTTCTTACATATAAGACAATCATTCAGATTTAACATTGATCACATTGAATTTTGATTAAAGTTGGTGTGAAGCATAGACCATTTGGGTTGAAACATTTTGTCGTGTTGGTTTGAAAGGGTTCAAAACTGTATTTTTCGTGGAATAATACGAAAAACGGAATTAATCCAACCAACGCTCTTTTTTTCTTTTCTATTTTTTCTATTTTTTCTATTTTTTTCTATTTTTCTATTTTTTCTATTTTTTCTATTTTGCTTTTTGTTTTGTCGTATTATGACATATTTTTTAATAATAAGATTAAGCAAGCTTTAACTTACTCTCCCGCGTGCTTGCAGAACCCTCGATAACAGTCACCGTGTGCGACAGCAGTTGTGACTGTGGCAATGGATCTGACTTGATTTGTCAAATTAGTGGCTATTAGGTTGAAATTCTCGGTCACTGCTTTCCAAACACCCTCGACATCTCGTACATTAGCTTGGCCTCCTAGAATACCATAAGTTCTCACCTCTCTCGAAAGTGTGGTTACCTCCAAAGCAAAAGTCTGTAATCGATCCACCATCTGATTGTGGTGAGTTTCAAGTCCAAGATTGACTTGCTTGTTCTGTAGATTGTTGAATTGCAGGCATCAACTGTTCTTTCTTTTCTGTCCTAGAACTCTTGACCTTGGGCTTACGAACGGCCCTAAATTCTTCGATTGCAAACAAGGAGAGTAAACGAAGACAAGCTCTAAGTTGCTCAGGACTATCAATAATTAGAGATCACGCACTTGTGGATGGCAGCATTTTCGAGAACTAAGTACTTCAATTCACCGAGTCCATCAGAAGACTCTTTTTGATCTAGAACTGATTTCACGAACGCGTGGAAAGGGTTAGCTGGGGTACATCTTGGAACTGCTCCGGACTTACTGACCTGCGTCTAACTTCCTCTTCTTGCTTGATACAGGTTTAGTGGGCTGTGGAATTTTTAAACTGATACATCCTTGAGCAGATAGCACGTATAGACGATACATTTAATCCCCTTGTTACAGGTACGTGTGTCGTTGTCTTCTCTCCTACCGAGGACCAACTCTCTTCTCTCCTCATACTGAAATTGAAGCCGGCTTCATTAACAAAGATACAGTATTTGGTGAAGTTGAGTTTTGTTCATACTCGTTTGCCCATTCGTACCGTTGCCCTTGATATCGTTTTCTTCGTACTGTTGCCCTTGATATTGTTTTCTTCTTACTGTCCTTGATATCCAAGTCCCTTCTTATAGGCTTTTGAAATAAGCTTGATGCTCAGTTTGCACACTTGAACCTATACAATGTCGAGGCACTGACCTTAATGTTATCGAATTTTGCCCGGATACTATCTGACATAGATTGCAAAGTAACCGTTGCATCGGCCTCAACCAATCCTTGCAAGTATGACTTGTGTTCTTCGGTCAAGATAGGTTTACGTCCGCGTCTCTTCGGAACTTCCTCTTTCCCCTGTATTTGCATACAAACGTCCTTATTCCATTTTCTTTTCCAACTATAAGCAGTTTGAAGTTTGATGTCATACTCTTTTGCTGCCTCATATGCCGAGTGGCCCTTTTCCATGACATCATGCCAAAATTTCTTCTTAATGTGTTCTGGATAGCTATTGTATTGGCCCCGCTTAGGTGATGGTTTACCCGGTGATGCTGCCACTTCTTCGGCAATTACAGGTTGGTCATCAGTATTGCGTATCAGGGGCAGTTCCGACTCCATCTCACTTTTTTGTTTGTTCTTGTTGTAATCCAGAAATGCAAAACAATGGCCTAGACCAGAATCGCTCAAAGTGGGTTCGATAGGTTCAGCATCAATGAGAAGCCGATTGCCTAGCCCATCGACGAGTCCATCGCGTGTTACATGAGCCCGGTATTCCATTTTACAAAACTAATACAATTATTTACGCTACAGTAGTTTAAGCACACTTAAAGAGTAACTAGTACAAAATAATCGTGGACACAGGGGCCCGTGCAACGTCTTATATACTTCTTCGCTTACTAATGACACAGCCCCTCACAGGCGTTTGTACACAGGATAACAAAGAGACCAGTTTAGTTCCGTCCGATTTGAAGTCTAGAACGCTTTATTGAAAGCATAATTATTTATTAGATTGTAGAAGTATAGCGCCATATACATTAGAGAATTGAAGAGTAGAATTGAAGGTCCTTAGCATCATCACTGGACGAGAACTTGGTGGGCCACCAATAAAATGCCGTTGCCAGCATGTTCAGCACACGAAGCGATGAATCTGGACTCCTCAGTACAGTGTTTTTCAAAACGATTCAAACCTGCGCGATAAAACAATTCAAACCATACTATCAAATTTATAAACCAATATTTTCGAGAGTTTCGTACTCCTTCTACTTCAGTTCCTTTCGTCTTAACCCTTGACTGATATTGAAAGAATCCTAAATCTATTACATATAAGGCAATCCTCAAGATTCAACATTTCAGAATCTTGAATTCTGGAAGTTGGTGTGGACATTTGGTTTGAAAGTGTGCGAAGGAGTACGAAACATTTTGCTGTATTGGTTTGAATGATTTTCAAAAACACTGTAGTACAGTGCTTTTCATAACTATTCAAACCAGCGTATCAAAATGATTCAAACCACACTAGCAAAATTGAACAAACCAATAATACAAAACGTTTCATACCTCTCCAGTTCAATTCCATCCGTTTGGCCCCATCACTGGTACTGCAAGACTCATAAATATACTACATATAAGGCAATCCTCAAGATTTACATTTCAGAATATTAAATTCTAATGAAGGATGGTGTGAACATTTAGTTTGAAAGATTTTGCAAAGGAGTACGAAACATTTTGCTGTGTTAGTTTGAATAATTTTCAAAAAAACTGTACTTCGCAAAGTCTTTCAAACCAAATGGCGTAATGTTTCACACCAACTTTCATTAGAATTCACTATTTGAAATGTTAAATCTGGAGGATGCCTTATATGTAGTACATTTGGGGTCATTTGGGAGACATTTGGGAGACATTTGGGAGACATTTGGAGGGCCTTTGGGAGACATTTGGGAGACATTTGGGAGGCATTTGGGGTCATTTGGGAGACATTCGGAGTATTTTAATATTAATCAAGGGTCAAAACGGACGGAATTAAAGTGAAAGGGGTACGAAACTCTTTAAATTATTCGTTTGTTTAATTTGCTAGTGTGGTTTGAATCGTTGTATGACGCGGGTTTGAATAGTTTCGGAAAACACTGTACAAATCAATAATTTAAAACGTTTCGAACCCTTCCAATTTAGTTTCGTCTGCCCTTACCCTTGATGAATTTGGAAAAATTCCCAAAAGATTCCAAGGGTACTGCATATAAGACATCCTCCAGATTTAACATGTCAAATACAGTGTTTTTGAAAACTATCCAAACCAGCGAGACTAATGTTCGCAATCCTTTGCAGTCTTTCAAACCAAATGACGTAATATTTCACACCAACCTTCATTAAAATTCATGTGATGAAATGTTATTTCTGGATGATTGCCTCATATGCAGTACCTTCAAGGTCATTTGAAAGTCTTGCAATATCAGTCAAGGTCAAATCGGACAGAATGGAAGGAAAGGGGTACGAGACTCTTTCAATTATTGGTTGACACATTTTACTAGTATGGTACGAACAATTTGTCAGGCTGGTTGAAACTTTCTGTAGAGCTGGTTTGAGTAGTTTTCAAAAACACTGTACACCAACTTTCATGAGAATTCAATGTGATGAAATGTTAAATCTGGAGGACTACATGCACTACTTTGATAGTCTTTCAATATTACAGTGTTTTTCGAAATGATTCAAACCCGCACGATAAAAAGATTCAAACCACACTAACAAATTATACAAACCAATAATTTAAAGAGTTTCGTACCCCTTCCAATTCAGTTCCTTTCATTTTTGAGCCTTGACTACTCTTGCAAGACTCCTAAATTTCTTACATATAAGACAATCCTGCAGACTCAACATTTCAGAATGTTGAATTCTGGAAGTTGGTGTGAACATTTGGTTTGAAAGACTGTGCGAAGGAGTACAGTGTTTTTCGAAACTATTCAAACCACCGACAAAATGTTTCGTACCCTTTCGACCAATCTTTCAAACCAAATGTTCACATCAACTTTCATTAGAATTCAAGATGCTGAAATGTTA
>NKZA01000097.1:0-61831 GCA_002374405.1 Metschnikowia cubensis | reverse complement strand
TACTCTGTACTACTCTGTACTACTCTGTACTACTCTGTACTACTCTGTACTACTCTGTACTACTCTGTACTACTCTGTACTACTCAGCTACTCTCCTGGAATGGGTCCTGGGTTTGGGCTGGGATGGCTGGTGCACCCATCAAACCTGCGACTGAAGCTGACTCTGGTAGAACCTATCATATAGTGTACTGCTTTGGTACTAACACTTCTAACATGACTGTAGCCCCAGAGAGGCGTCTTTTTACACTACCATCACTGAATACTTCCGTGATCAAGGCAAGCAAGTGCTGATGATTGCTGACTCTTCTCGTTGGGCTGAAGCTTTGAGAAATTTCTGCTTGTCTGGATGCCAGCCGGTCAAGGTTTCCCAGCCTACTTGGGTGCCAACGTGGCTTCTTTCTAAGACTACTGCCTTGGGGTTATTGTCAAAATGGACCCTGGCAGAATGGTGAAATCTGGAGAGTAGTCAACATAATGTGTTCTTACTTTGTATTTACTATGTACAGTGTTTTTCAAAACTATTCAAACCAGCACGATAAAAGGTTCAAACCACACTAGCAAATTAAACAAACAAAGAGTTTCGTACCCATTTCACTCTATTCCGTCCGTTTTGACCCTCGATTGATAATGCAAGACTCCCAGATGACCCCAAATGTACTACACATAAAGCATCCTCCAGATTTAACATTTCAGGATGGTGGATTCTAATGAAAGTTGGTGTGAAACATTACCATTTGTGGAGTACGAAACATTTTGCCTCTTTGGTTTGAATAGCTTCGGAAAACACTGTATATCCTATAAGAGAAAAACCTACGTCACCCATTCTGTATACACCGCACGTGCTGCAAGCTTTTCTCTGTCCATTTGTACAATGAAAACAATGTTCACACATACAGTGTTTTTCGAAACTATTCAAACCCGCACGATAAAAAGATTCAAACCACATTAGCAAAATTAAACAAACAATAATATAAAGAGTTTCGTACCCCTTTCACTCCATTCCGTCCGTTTTTATCCTTGATTGATATCGGAAGACTCCCAAATGACTCCTAACTAGATTACATATAAGACAATCATCCAGATTTGACATTTCAGGACAGTGAATTCTAATGAAAGTTGGTGTGAACATTTGGTTTGAAAGACTGTGCGAAGGAGTACGAAACATTTTGCTGTGTTGGTTTGAATACTTTTCAAAAACACTGTACACATCTGCACAGCACAAGCATAATTTCAAATATATTGATGCACTTACATGTACGTACTTAACTCTCACGAGGGTATAATCACACGCAATATTCATACAGCTTGTCTTTTTCATTTCTTTATTTTATTCTACTGCCATGATGTTTACAGACTAAACACACTATTTATTCGACTGACATGATGTTCACATACTAAACACATTTATTTTATACTACAACAGCTTATTCATCAGTTTTATTAAAAGCCATTCTAACGCGAATCAGTTTTTGTTGCGTCCCAGTTTGACAGACCGTTTTTCTTTTTTCTCTATCTTAATTTTTTGATTTTCCTTTTCTTTTGTCATGTCAGCATTATCACACTTTGCACCACCAGTTGTAGTGGTATCATTACCTCTTCTATATTCTGGTATAACTATAGCCTTCTTATCATCCTTTATTACCCATCTATCGTAAGTAAGATTCCTTTATTACCCATCTATCGTAAGTATGGCCATCTCTTCCTTCATTACCCCATCTATCGTAAGTATGGTCATCTCTTCCTTTATTCTTATGTCGCATTCTCCAATAATTTTCTTTTCAATGCTATATTTGCTGTTACCACTTTAAAGTTCAGTCCCCGTGGCCCAAAATTCAAGAAAAAAAGCCCATAACTTAGTGCGTCTCAAGTAAGTGTCCAAGGCATGGAGCACTCTGGCGGAAATTCCCAGACCAACTTCCAAGTCCCAGAACAAAAATCAAAACTAGGGCTTCCGGTGCAAATGGGTGCTGTGGTTCCATTACAAAACGTTCTGAGCCGTGTTCATTTTGGCCTGTCCCATTATGTACTGCTCTGCACTACCACGTCACTTTTCGTGATGAATGATCCATAGATATTGTAAGGGGGGCCTTTCCCTCTGGCTGATGGGAACCCATCCATCTGCAGGATATTGTAATATGAAAATCCGCTCAGTATGAAACAAGATTTGCAATGCAAGAGTTCCCAATGAGTACAAGTTTCTTATGACGTACTAAGGTAACTTTAGTCATAAGAAAAGAGTCTAGGCTTATCCTCCCGCCAGATACAGTGCTTTTGAAACCATTCAAACCTACCCAGCAAAATGTTGCATACTCCTCTCCACATTCTTTCGAATTCACGCCAACTTTCATTAGAATTCAAGATTCTGAAATGTAAATCTGGAGGATTGCCTTATATGCAGTGCATTTGGGGTGATTTGGGAGTCTTTCAATAATCAAAGGTCAAGACCGACAGAACTGAAGTGGCACGGGTATGAAACTCTTTAAATTATTGGTTTGTATAATTTTCTAGTGTGGTTTGAATCCTTTTATTGTGCGGGTTTGAATAGTCTTAAGAAATACTGTAAAATGACTCAAACCACTCCAGCAAAATTCAAGAAACCAATTCAGAGTTACTGTTTTGAATATTAAATTAAGACTTCTCATAACCCGCTTATTTCAAGTCCTTGATCTGTACCATTTTTTTAGTCAGAAGTACAAAACTTTTTGACTTATCAGTTTGTTTAATTTTGCTAGTGTGGGTTGAACATTTTGCTGCACTCATCTTTATGCCTGTGTAGTTTTGCTGGTTGATGGTTCCTGGCTTCATAGGGTTGAGACGCCATCACACAAAGTGCTATGATGGCTGAAACTCCACTATTGCAGAATTGGCTATGACCACCAAAATGGCCCTACACCATAATTGTAGTAAACTATACGTAGATCTAAGACGGTCGAATATTCCCATGTAGGATTGAGTTCACGAGCGCAGTTAATCGGGAGTCAACATTAACATTCCCTTTTGTGAGATACTAGGCCTTCGACTGCTCCCCTACGAAATTGCAGAATTGACTATGCAGAATTCACTATTGTACACAGTGTTTTTGAAAATATTCAAACCAGCCCCACAAGATGATAGAATGATTGAAACTGGTGCTACAAAAAGATTCATACCAATAATTCAAAACGTTTCGAACCCTCTCAGTTGACTTTTCTGTCGTACCCCTTGATTAATATTGAAAGACTCTCAAATGTCTCCCAAATGTCTGCCAAATGCCTCCAAATGCCTCCAAATGCCTCCAAATGCCTCCAAATGCCTCCCAAATGCCTCCAAATGCCTCCAAATGTCTCCCAAATGTACTACATATGAGCCTTTTCAAGATTACATTTCAAAATAGTGAATGTTAATGAAAGTCGGTGTGAAAAATCACGCCATTTGCTTTAAAAGACTGTGCGAAGGGTTACGAGACTTTTTGAATGATTGGTCTACTTCTTTTTGCTAGTATGGTTTAAATTGTTATGCCACGCTGCTTTGCATAGTTTTGAAAAACACTGTACTCCACTGTGGTGTCCATATCAAGACCCATCATAATACTACAGTGATGGCCTGGCCTTTGTTACTATCCCACAGAGTATAGATCTTATAGCCTTCAGCAAATAGGATCCCACTTTATAGCGGAGAAACAATCACTCGAAACTATCGTGGGCCGTGAGTCGGTGTATCAGAGGACCACTGGATTCCAAAGAAGCAATGACTACAGGACGGCCTTTCTTCCAAAAACCTTGAGTGCTCGTTGACAAACCACGCAAAACCAGAGAAGTATGTTGGATGTATCAGGAATGTCTACAAGGTGAATGAGGATTATTTTGTGGAACCTCACTTAAAAAGGAACCTTCGTTTGTCAGAATCATGCCTCCCTGGGCTTCAGCCTGTAATGCAATGACTCTAAGCTTCTAACTTTTCATATAAAGATTGTTCCAGGAATGATGACAGTAACTGCGTATTCCGAACGGCCACTCATAGTAGGAACTCAACGAGCAGGATTATGCATGTTGTTAGTTTCTTGATAGTATTTATAGTAGACTATAACTATCTACGATTGAGTAATAGACGTTTACTTCTCAAGCCTGAGCTCTTGCTCCCATTATGTCTGGTAATGAGTTTATTTTTTCTGGTGACAAAGTTAACTTCTTGGGTCAGAAAGTCAGCTCATCAAGTCAGCTCAGCACAAACTCTTGTATCCGAAAATCCCGTTTCATGTTAAGTTTGTTCTGAGCTAAATCCTGATTTCAATCGGGTCAATTCCATGCCTCATTTACAGTTTTTTGCAAAATGATTCAACCAGCAAAATTAAAGAAACCAATGATTCAAAAAGTTACTGTTTTGAATATTTAACTAAATCTTCACATAAACAGCTTATTTCAAATCCTTGATCCTTAGCGTTTTTTAGTCTCAAGTACGCGACCGGAACTCAATGGTGGTCACGTGACCAAAACGATCAGGGTGCTTTCAAAGGCCCCCATCAAGCATTTCCGCTACAAAAATATGCAGTGTAGCGTCCGGAATTCCAGCATTCCAAAGAACCCCCTTTCGAAACATTTCCACCAAAAAAAGGGTGTTTGCGTTGGGCCTTTTTCTGCTGAGGTAGCCGGGTGTACGGGTGTTTGGCATCCAATTCCGGGGTTGCACCCAATCAATCGTCCATTCTGTTGAACTCGGGTTATCAGTACACGTGTATAGTGCAGGATCAAGTGAATGTTTACAGATGAAGCAAAGGAGAGCCTCGTGGTCTCGTCTAGTTTTCTAGACTTTGGCCATTGACTTGCAGAAGAAAATAGGTGTTTAAAATTAATAAAATATATTACTAATATATATAATATTCAATTAATATCAGAAGCGCTCGTGGTTTATAAATATTATCTTTTTAATTTAACTAGTCGTTGAATATTTATATTCTTCATATATATAAAAATTATAAATATCATAATACGAATATACTTATTGCAATTGTCCAATAAAATAGGATATTTTTGCAATTCACTTCTTCACATTTAATATATAAAAATATATAAAAATATATAGAAATATATAAAAATATAGAAATATATAAAAATATATATAATGCTACAGGATATGATATATGTGTCTATCGATGCCGGAGCTATCCTAGAATTACCTGGTATATAGTTATCAGGATGACCTAATGTGTTAGGTGAAAAGAATACAAATAAACTATATATTAGTAGGCAAACACAGTAATTAAATTTTTAAATATAAAGTACCTATGCATTGGTATTTTTATCTAAGTTACCAGTTATTCCTATAGGAGTTGAAGAACCCTAAATATGTAAAGCTATTAAATGCATAATAACTAATGCAGCTAATATAAATGGTAATAACTAATGCAACTAATACAAATGGTAATAAGAAATGTAAAGCAAAAAATCTTTGAATTGTAGGATTAGATACTGAAAAACCAACCTCATATAAACGAACTAAATCAGAACCAATAAAAGGTATAGCAGATAATAAGTTAGTTACAGCATCTCAATGACGCATTTGTCCATAAACAAGACAATAACCCATAAAGCCAGTAGCCATTGTTAATATAAATACTATAATCCCTATTGTTCAAACCACTACTCTTGGAGATTTTAACTTCCATAGTATTTATCTATGTGTAAATACATAGCTATAAAAAATGCTCCATTAGCATTATCTAATTAATCATTCTCCATTTACATCATACATTATATGTTCTACTGAATTAGATGCTAATTCTATATTACTTGAATAGTGCATAGCTAAAAATACTGAGACAGATGGAGTCTATAAGAAGGGACGAGGATCCGCATGGTAGGAGGACAGAAATAGAGAATAGGATCTCGGTATAAGTTTAGATACCAATCCTAATATACATGATTAAGATGATTACTAAGGTTTCAAACTAAAGCGAAAGGTTGGAACTTAACTAGCTGTTCCAGAATAGTGTATTACAACTCTCAACCTGTTCTACCTTTGACGGTACAAGACTGCTACCTAATGACTGCAAACTCCAAACTCCAAACTCCAAACTCCAACCTCCAAACTCTCAACTCCAACCTCCACACTCCAAACTCCAAACTCCAACCTCCAAACTCTCAACTCCAACCTCCAAACTCCAAACTCCAAACTCCAAACTCCAAACTCCAAACTCCAAACTCCAAACTCCAAACTCCAAACTCCAAACTCCAAACTCCAACCTCCAACCTCCAACCTCCAACTCCAAACTCCAAATCTACTACATATCAGGCAAACCTCCAGATCTAAGATTCAAAATATTGATTCTAATGTAAATTGGTGTCAAGCAATACGCAATCCGTTGACAGACTGCAAAGAGGTACAATTTTCAATTGTTGTTGAAACCATTCTGCCCCGCTATTTGAGTGGTCTTCAAAATCACTGTATTTCTACTGAGATCGTATGGTGCACGGGTGTGCGACGGGCATGTCACCATAATATCCCACAATATAAGCACCTCACCACAACCCTCACGCTAATACCCCCACGCTAATACCCCCAATGCTCCCCCGAATAGCCAGTGACGCCAAAGGCGAGCAGCTCAAGAAGTGGGGCGACACAGATTCCGATTTTCTCCGGGATCTCAGCGACGTGGACGTGGACCCCGACCTCCACAGCAACTTTCTCCAGGAAAACCCCCCTCCCTTCAGCCTCAGCAACCTCCTGGACGATTTCAACGCGCTCCGGCTCTCCAGTGAGTCTGAGCCCAAAAACGCCTTGAAACCCGCTTTTTCCCGTGGAAGAAGCCCCCATATCCGAGATACTTCCGCCCGGGCAACGCTTTCCCCCAGAGTGGTCCTTGACTACACGGAAAAACACAACGACGACGTTTCGTTTGGCGAGGGTTTTGAGTTTTCCGAAAAGGACCAGGCCCGGCTCAAGGACTGGGTCTCGCCGGCCACAGTATCCTTGCCGTCACCCTCCAACCGTAGGTCTCTCAGTTCGTATAGTGAAGATACCGATACGGACATCACGGAGATGGACGATGAGGATTTCGAAGAGATTGATGATATTTTTGGCAAGGAGGAGAGTGGCATCTACAAAACGACGAAAAAACTGGGGTCGAAGCCTGGTACCAAGCCGGGGTCTGCAGGTAGGGCAGGAGATATCTTGAACCAACGCAAGCAACAGCTCCAGAAGGAGGCCGAGCTCGAGGATAAGGAGCTTTTCACGCGATACCAGACCCAAAACGAAGTTAATACCATAAAGCAAAAAGATCTACTCAAAGAAAAGGCCCAGAGCAGGGACGACATGCAGACTCTCAAGCTTAAGGACTTTGCCGACGCAGACCACACGTTCAACTACGAATACACCAAGGACGATTTTGAGAGCATCGAGGATGGCTTTCTCGGCGACCCCTCGCCCAACATCAAGGCCGACCGACTCCTGCAGTTCCGGACCCCCACCTCCACTCTCAACCACAAGACAAGCATGCCTGCTTTTCCTCGGTCTCTCAAGACATTCAACCCGGCCAAGAGCAAGTCCACCATGGACTTGAATGCACAGATGGGGAGTCCAAAGGAGCACCCCTTTTTCAACCACAACAATAAGCTCATCAGGAAGTTGGATCGTATGCCTTCGTTCCATACTGAAAAGGGTGGGATACATACTAAGGACAGGATCCACACCGGAAGAAGGGAGTTCCAGAAGAACGACAGAATGGGAATTGAAGAGGAAAACGAAAGTGACGACCGAGGCAGACCGCTTTCCAATGAAGATATCGACTACAACATGGAACTCCACAAGAAACAGTTGCTTGAAAAGTACATGGAGATCACGGAAAAACAGATACAGCTACGAACCAGTCCCAAACGAAAGAAGGTGGTGGGCACGGTGGATGGTCCACGCCGCAACATTGGTCTAGTCAAATTTCTCAATGATCAATCATATGCTCCGATGGTGGATAACCGCAAGATGAGGTTCAATGCATCGGCAAAGACATGGGAAGGGAATGAACACGATTTGTTACGGTTCGAAGATACGATGGGGCTGCCGAAGAAACAAAAACAGCCGGGGCTCATAACAAGTGACCAGTTCCGACAGCCTCGGACTCAAAAAGGTAATATGCGCTACGATGCTGTTAACCTTCGATGGGTCAACATGGATCCTCTTGATGAGGAGGCCGAGAATGTGTTCCATGATGTATCGGATTTGGTGCCTGATGATCTTCCACAGTATGTGCGGGGCGGACACCAAAACAGGCCCAACATGGGGCCACGAGGAGTCAGCACGTTTACGCAGCGAACAGCCCTGATGGAGTCGACAAATTCGGGAAAGCCGGGGGCATATGCAGGTGACGAGTTTCATCTTAGTCGCAAGGCCATGGCCCGGTTTGAAAAGGAGGAGGAGAAGATCAAGAAGAAAACGCACAACTGGTTTGGTGCGGACGAAACTTATCATCTCTCCACGTCTCCCTTTGATCTGGACTATTTCTGGGACATCCGGAAAATGGTCATTGACGATAACATTAATGATGTGTGAGGAGAGAGAGACCTAGGGAAAAAGGGAGGGTGGCAAGAGAAGACGAGATGGCCATTGACAGTGTCAATGATGTTTCAATATTGTGTTACTACAGAGTCAATACCCGTTATATTGAGTCACAGAGTCACAGAGCTCTATGGAGTTACTACTGTGTTAGTTCTGTGTTACTAGAAGACTGTGCTAATGCATTCATACCCAGTTAATATCGGATAATCTGGATTTACCGTGACAAGTCTTTGTTGATGCATTGATTGTGGCCAGCCTCACACGATGTATTATAGAATGAAAAAGTGTATATTATTGAGTAATACAATCACAACCAAAAAAGGTAAGTGGAACAGCCAGAGAACAAATTTCAAGACTCATTCCATCTACAGCATAAAGCCCACAAATGGCTTAGGCCAAAAAAACAAGGAAACTGACCGAGGCCATCACCGAAGCAATGCCGGCAGACAACTTGTTACTGGAAGAGTTGAACACGGCCGTAGGAGAACTGGAGCCCTCCACAGCTCTGTTTTCAAAGGTGGTTCTGGTACTGTTGGTGTTTCCAAGGTTGCTTGGCACCTGAACAGCAGCAGCAGCAGCAGGAGCAGCAGACGAAGAAGCAGCAGCAGACGAAGAAGCACCGGCAGCAGCAGACGAAGAAGCACCGGCAGCAGCAGACGAAGAAGCACCGGCAGCAGCAGAAGAAGCACCGGCAGCAGAAGAAGCACCGGCAGCAGACGAAGAAGCAACAGCAGAAGAAGGAGCACCGGCAGCAGAAGAAGAAACAGAAGCACTAGCACCGTTGGAAGCGGAAGCACTGGCAGAAGCACTGGCAGAAGAAGAAGCTGACACCAGACATTCTCCAGGAGTAGCAGAGCGCACAGTAGCAACACCCAGGAAGTCACAAGCACCAGAAGCCCTGTTTTGCAGAAGGTAGTAGGTGTTCATCACATAGTTCAATTTCTGGAGGGTCAGACAACCACCGTAGATACCCTCCTCGGCAATGACGGAACAGGCAACACCACCCTGTCCACAGGCCCAGCCGAAGATGCCTTCGAATTGATTGGTGTCAGCATCAGGCTTGGCCACACACTCGAGGCTGGCCTCCATACAAGCACACAGGTCACCTTGCTCTGGGGTAGCAGAGGCAGAGGCCGACGAAGAAGCAGAGCTAGAGCCTGAAGCAGGAGCAGAAGGGGCAGAAGAACCAGCGGATCTGGAAGCAGAGGCAGATCCGGAAGCAGAAGAGCCAGAGCCAGAAGAAGAACCGGAGTTAGAGCCAGAGTTGGAACCGGAGTTGGAGCCAGAGTTAGAGCCAGAGTTTCCAGAGTTAGAGCCAGAGTTGGAGCCAGAGTTAGAGCCAGAGTTTCCAGAGTTGGAACCAGAGTTGGAACCGGAGTTTCCAGCAGAGGAGCCAGAGTTTCCAGAGTTGGAACCGGAGTTTCCAGAAGAGGAACCGGAGTTGGAGCCAGAGTTGGAACCGGAGTTTCCAGAGTTGGAACCGGAGTTTCCAGAAGAAGAACCGGAGTTGGAGCCAGAAGAAGAACCGGAGTTGGAGCCAGAAGAAGAGCCGGAGTTGGAGCCAGAGTTTCCAGAAGAGGAACCGGAGTTGGAGCCAGAGTTAGAGCCAGAAGAGGAACCGGAGTTGGAACCGGAGTTTCCAGAAGAGGAACCGGAGTTTCCAGAAGAAGAACCAGAGTTTCCAGAAGAAGAACCGGAGTTGGAGCCAGAGTTGGAGCCAGAGTTGGAGCCAGAGTTTCCAGAAGAAGAACCAGAGTTTCCAGAAGAAGAACCAGAGTTTCCAGAAGAAGAACCGGAGTTGGAGCCAGAGTTAGAGCCAGAGCTGGAACCGGAGTTTCCAGAAGAAGAACCAGAGTTTCCAGAAGAAGAACCAGAGTTTCCAGAAGAAGAACCGGAGTTGGAGCCAGAGTTGGAGCCAGAGTTGGAGCCAGAGTTTCCAGAAGAAGAACCAGAGTTTCCAGAAGAAGAACCGGAGTTGGAGCCAGAGTTGGAACCGGAGTTTCCAGAAGAACCGGAGTTTCCAGAAGAGGAACCAGAGTTTCCAGAAGAAGAACCGGAGTTGGAACCGGAGTTGGAACCAGAGTTGCTGGAGGACTTGCAGTCTTTATTGCTGGGACTGGTAATGACTCCCATGCCTTGGAAGTCACATTGGTGTGGTTGTCTACCATTTTTCTGGTAGTAAGAGTCCATGACATAACTCAACTTTTGTACGGTCAGACAGAAAGAGTAGTCTCCGTATTTACCCGTCGTAGAGTCACTTGCAATGGCAGAACAGTCCACGACTGAGCAGAGGTAGTTGAACATAGGACCATACTGCAGCTCGTCTGCATCTGCCTTAAGCGAACAACTTAAAGTGGACACCATGCAATCACAGATTTCAAGATCAGGAGTAGGAGGAAGCGTGAGGGAGGACTTCCAGTTGGTACCGATGGAAGGACACGAGGTAGGAGTAGAACCCAGCGCAGAGTGCAACACAGGCGACACCTTGTTCAACTCCAGCTTCAAGTAAGAAAAGTCGGATTTCTTGGTGACCTGGTTGCCATCAACAGTAACCAATCCATAGTTGTTGGCCTCTTGGAAGTACATGAACACAATACCTCCGGACCAAACGTCCGTCATGGTGGTGTAGATGCTCTCAACCTCCTGGAACAAACGAGGGTTGACTTCGTTGCAGCCGTACTCGGAGAAAAACAATGGGATGCCCATGTCCTTGTAGAGTCTGGTGACCTCAGCGTAGCCGGATTTCTCATAAGTGGAGTTACCGCACCATTCGTAAATATTAAGACCGAAGAAATCGGCTCTGTCTTCTTCTTCACCGCAGGCAAAGTACTCCCCAAGAGGCTTACGGATCAGCAAGTCGTCGTTGGCCGAGTAACCCACGTAAAGGCTTCTGTAGTTACTCTTGCGGATGTGAGCCTTGGTGTCACGAATTGCGGCCTTGACGTAGGCAGAAGCCTGGGTGTTTTTGTTGTTGTTGGTGACCTCATTTCCTGCAAAAAATCCCAACACATTGGAGTATTGTTGCAAGCTGTCCACCACGCCTTTGTAATTTTCGAACAACTCAATGTTCCATTGAGGGTCTTCTCTGTTGATAGAAATTTTAGGATTGCTCAAATCAGCAATCACATAGATGCCGGCGTCTTCCAAGAGCTTCATACACTCGGAGTGGTCACTTGATGGGTTCACGGCATACACACGGATGAGGTTGGTGTTCAACTCCTGAAGGTAGGGAATGTCTCTGCGACAGGCCTCAGGGTTGGCCAAAGGATCGGCATAAGAAAGCCCTGCGGGAGCGTTGGAGGGATCTTGCTGGTAAGCAACACCTCTCATCAAGAACTGTTCGCCAGTAGCCGTGTCGAAGAATTTATTACCTCTGATCTCGATTTGAGGAAGAGCCAAGGCTGCTCCCAAGAGCGGGAGCATTGAAGAAAGTCTCATGGCGCGCTAGATCAAGGATCAAAAAAGAAGAATGTGGCGAGATAATAAGAAGTCAGGCTTCCAGACGGGAGCGAAACCCAAGGCATTTAAATAATGGAGGCCCAAGTATTGAAGAATGTTGGTCAGAAATGCGGGCGAGCCAAATCACGCATAAGCACCATGCAAGGCCCGGTGGATGATCAAGCGGAAAGTAAATAAAAATAATAGAAAAAATAATAAAAAAAGATCCAGACACGGAGAGGAACGGCCGGGTCAGCACGCTTGCAGGAACAGACAATAGAAAAAGCGGGTGGCGCCTTGGCTGACGGATAGGCCAGGCAGGCGCAAACAATACGCGCGTGGAGAATGTTTCTTTTTAGTGAGAGGCTGCGGTTTTTTTTAGCTGCAAACGATAGGAGGCACGGGTCCCGCGCGCAGACTTGGCACTTCAGTGCTGCACATTCGCTTCCTTGCCACAGTCCAGGTGAACACCCAGATTGAGAGGGGCATTGGGTAGCAGTCCATATTTAGACTGTAGGAAGAGGATTCAGTGGAAGCAGGGGGTCTAGGAAGAGCTGGAAGTATATGTAGGACACGGAAGAGAAAAAGGGCGAAGTGCTGGACAACTCTGGTGGGATCAGAAGCCCACGGAGCTGTTTTGGCCGTTGTCCAGGCCCCGGGCGTCCAGATTAATAACAACCACCAATGGAGTTCCCCAGTCAGAGAAGAACGGGAGCCGAAAGAGGTGGTTACGACTGGGGGGTTATGAGCGCGGCTTGGCATATCGCGTGTCTAATGCGCATGAAAAGCCTGGATATTGCGCACTATATGCGCACTAAATACCGCGTCTTTAACGGGCAACACAATTCTTCGACCGTGACAATACCACTTGAGACAATAACAGTAGGCACAATCGGCCACCGGCGAACACTGTACGCAGACAGCCCCACCGGTAGTAAACAATAAATCGGTACCAGCGTGTACTTTGTTTTTGAAAAGTATTCAAACCAGTGCGATAACGTGTTTCGTACCACACTAGCAAAAAGTTTAAAACCAATAATTCAAAAAGCTTCGTACCCCTATTCACAGTCTTTCGAACCAAATGGTAACATCGAATTTCCACAAAACTATTTTCCGTAAAAAAATATGAAAGACCGAATTAACCCTACCAACGCCCTTTTTTCTCTTTTTCTGTCAACAAGTACCTTGACTTCGTACATGCATTGTATGTAGACTAATAAGGTCACTAGTGACTGAAGAGTTTATACCCACCTCTAACCTTGTTTAGAACTTTGGTCTTGTAAAGTATAACTTTCATATTCCTGTATATCAATATACTAAAACATAGGTTGAAAGATATCTATCTCAATGTAACATCTAACACTGTGACTCTATCACTCACTAACAATCCTAGTGTTTCTGAAGGTCTGGTATTTCTAGAGGTTTAAGAATCCGGTTTTACACCAACTGTTCTTAAAATTACACCATCACCTACCACTTACATCACGTACCACTTACAGTGTTTTTCAAAACAATTCAAACCCCCACGATAAAAAGATTCAA
The DNA here is from genome assembly GCA_002374405.1 of Metschnikowia cubensis. Taxonomy (NCBI): domain Eukaryota; kingdom Fungi; phylum Ascomycota; class Pichiomycetes; order Serinales; family Metschnikowiaceae; genus Metschnikowia; species Metschnikowia cubensis. Next base: position 48,328 of record NKZA01000097.1, on the reverse strand, counting down.
ACCACACTAGCAAAATTAAACAAACCAATAGTTTATAGACTTTAATACCCCATTCACTCCATTCCGTCCGTTTAGACCCTTGGTTGATATTGCAAGACTCCTAAATTTATTAAATATATAAGAAAATCCTCCAAATTCAACATTTCAGAATATTGAATTCCAATGAAAGTTGGTGTACGTTTGGTTTGAAAGACTGTGAAGGAGTACGAAACATATTGCTGTGCTGGTTTGAATAGTTTTCAAAAACACTTACATCACCTACCACCTACACTCTGGTATCACCTACACTCTGGTATCACCTACTCCTAAGTTCTATCTTCTCCCACTTTCCTTCCCACTACAATTCACTCGAAGTCTCCCCATTTACACTACACTATCAATACTCTCCGCTATATAGTTCTTTTCTTGTCATATCTTTCAACTTTTATTTTAGTATATATTAATACACAGGGATATTTAAGTTGTACCTTACAAGACCACAGTCCTATGTAACGGGTCCACAGCACTTCTTAAATTTTTCAGTTCGGCTAAGACTCGCACGGTCTTTATTTTTCGGATTCTGCACAGCCTTTATTGTTTGGATTCTGAATAGACTCTATTGTTCAGAGTCTGCATAGCCCTATTGTCCTTTCAATGGCCTGCGTACAACATACAGTGTTTTTGATAACTATTCAAACCAACACAGCAAAATGTTTCGTACTCCCTCGCACAGTCTTTCAAACCAAACGTTCACACCAACTTTAATCAAAATTCAATGTGATGAAATGTTAAATCTGGATGATTGTCTAATGGGTAATAAATTTAGGAGCCTTGCAATATTAGTCAAGGTTCAAACCGAAAGGAACTGAAGTGCAAGGCGTACGAAACCCTTTAAATTATTGGTTCGTTTATTTTGCTAGTGTGGTTTGAAACGTTTTATCGAGTTGGTTTGAATAGTTTTCAAAAACACTGTATCCACGAAGTACCTTGCCTCCGTACACGCTAGATACAGTGTTTTTGAAAACTATTTAAACCACCGCAGCAAAATGTTTCGTACTCACCGTCTTTCACCAAATGTTCACACCAACTTTTAGAATTCAATGTGATGAAATGTTGAATCTGGAGGATTGCCCCATAAGTAGTACATTTGGGGTCATTTGGGAGTCTTTTAATAAGGTCAAAACAGACGGAATGGAGTTAAAAGGGTACGAAACTCTTTTAATTATTGGTTTATTCAATTTTCTTAGTGTGGTTTGAATCGTTTTATCGCACTGGTTTGAATAGTTTTCAAAAGCACTGTATTCGTTGACAGTAATGCACATGGGCCCTGCAATATGGGTTGCGTGTTAGCACGTATTTTCTGCTACATTGTTTTTGAAAATATTCAAACCAGCCCCACAACATGATACAGTGTCTTCGAAACTATTTAAACCCGCACGATAAAAAGATTCAAACCACACTGGCAAATTACAGTGTCTTCGAAACTATTCAAATTACAGTGTCTTCGAAACTATTCAAATTACAGTGTTTTTCGAAACTATTCAAACCCGCATTATAAAAAGATTCAAATCACTAGCAAATTGTACAAACCAATCATTCAAAAGTATAGTACCCCTTTCACTCCAGTTCCATCTGTTTTGACCCTTGATATTGACTCCCAATTGACCCCAAATGTACTACATACAAGACAATCTGGATTTAACTTTTCATCACATGAATTCTAATGAAAGTTGGTGTCAGCCTTTGGTTTGAAGGAGTGTGCGAAGGATTACGAAATATTTTGTCGCTTTGGTTTGAATACTTGTCAAAAACACTGTATACAAACCAATATTTTAGAGAGTTTCTACCCGTCACACTTCAGTTCCTTTCGTCTTAACCCTTGATGAATATTGCAAGACTCCTAAATCTATTACATACAGGATAATCCTCCAGATTCAACATTTCAGAATCTTGAATTCTAATGAAAGTTGGTGTGAACATTTGGTGAAAGACTGTGCGAAGGAGTACTAAACATTTTGCTGCGGTGGTTTGAATGGTTTTCAAAAACACTGTAGAATGATTGAAACTAGTGCTAGAAAACAAACCTATAATTGAAAACGTTTCGAACCCTTTCAGTTCAGTTCCGTCCGTCGTAACCCTTGATTAATATTGAAAGACTCTCAAATGTCTCTCAAATGTCTCCCAAATGTCTCCTAAATGTCTCCCAAATGTCTCCCAAATGTCTCCCAAATGCCTCCTAAATGTCTCTCAAATGTCTCCCAAATGCCTTCCAAATGCCTCCCAAATATACTACATATGAGCCTTTTCAAGATTACATTTCAAAATAGTGAATGTTAATGAAAGTCGGTGTGAAACATCACGCCAATTGCTTTGAAAGACTGTGCGAAGGGTTACGAAACTTTTTGAATGATTGGTACAGTGTTCTTGAAAACTATTCAAATGAACGTGGCGAAATAAACCACACTAGCAAAATTTAACAAACTGATAAGTCAAAAAGTTTTCGACTTATGACCAAAAAAATGCTAAGGATCAAGCATTTGAAATAAGCTGTTTATGTGAAGTCTTAGTTGAATGGTTTTCAGAAAGACTGTACAGTGTTCTTGAAAACTATTCAAATGAACGTGGCAAAATGTTTCGTACTCCTTCGCATAGTCTTTCAAACCAAAATAGTAATGTTTCACACCAACTTTCATAAGAATTCACTATTTGAAATGTTAAAGCTGGAGGATTGTCTTATATGTGATAAATTTAGGAGCCAAAACAGAAAGGAACTGGAGTGAAAGACGTACGATACTTTTGAATTATTGGTTTGTTTAATTTGCTAGTGTTGTTTGAATCGTTTTATCGAGCTGGTTTGAATAGGTTTAAGAAAAACTGTACAGTGTTTTTGAAAAGCATTCAAACCAGCGCAGCAAAATGTTTCGTACAGTGTTTTTCAAAACTATTCAAATGAGTGTGGCAAAATGTTCAAACCACACTAGCAAAATTAAACAAACTGGAGAGTCAAAAAGCTTCGTACTTGTGACTAAAAAATCCTAAGGCTCAAAGATTTGAAATAAGCTGTTTATGTGAAGTCTTGATTAAATATTAAAAACAGTAACTTTTTGAATTATTGGTTTCTTTATTTTTGCTGGTTGAATCATTTTATCGTGCGGGTTTGAATCATTTTGAAAAACACTGTACTCCTTCGCAGTCTTTCACCAAATGTTCACACCAATTTTCATTAGAATTGAAGATTCCGAAAGGTTGAATCTGGAGGATTGCTTATATGTAGTATATTTGGGATAATTTGGGGTCATTTGGGGTCATTTGGGGTCATTTTGAGTCATTTGGAGTCATTTGGGGTCTTTTCATATTCATCAAGGATCAATACGGGAGTTAAAAGGGTACGAAACTTTTTAAATAATTTCATTTTGCTAGTGTGGCTTGAATTGTTTTGAAAAACACTGTACTGAGAAACGGGTACATGAGCCTATCAAATGAGGTCTTGGGTAATCACTTGAAGCTTAGTGGTATGGGTGCATAATCCAAAACGGGGTTTTTGCTCATCCAAATCGTTCTGAACTGTGCTCCTGATTTGTACTAGGGGATCGTCTCTTGGACACTTGCGAGTCTCCTCAACCTAGAGCGGAATCCCCTTTATATACACTTGCAATTCCTTGGACACTCTGCTTTGGGTTTGGACTTGGTAATAAAGTCAAACCTGACTACTGCTGGCCGACCCAGATATAATACTATTCTGCACTCATGGGTTTCTCAGAACCTCAAGGCTTTTTAATTGCGTTGTACAGTATTTTTTAAATCTATTCAAACCCACGCGTTAAAACAATTCAAACCATACTAGCAAATCTAACCAACCAATAATCGAAAAGTATAGTACCTCTTGAGTTCGGTTCGGTTCGGTTTTGAGCCGGTTTGAGCCCGGACTAATTGCAAAACTCCTGAATTTATATAAGACAATCATCAGATCAACTTTTCATCACATTGAATTTTATTAAAGCTGGTGTGAAGCATTACGCCATTTGCTTGAAACATTGGCCGAAGGAGTACGAAACATTTTGCTGTGTTGCTTTGAATAGTTTTCAAAAACACTGTACTGCAGCTATTACACTAGGTGCATCCACGGGTGAGCACATCTCACATGTTCACCAACCACGTCTGTGTCTATCTTGTGACACTATTGTTCTGCAAAGTAGCGAGTCCGTAGTTGTTCACAATTGATAGTAGTAGTAGTAGTACTAGTAGGACTAGTAGTACTAGTAGGACTAGTGTAGTACTACTACTACTACTACTACACTAGTCCTACTACTACTACTACTACTACTACTATTACTACTACTACACTAGTCCTACTAGTACTACTAGTACTACTAGTACTACTAGTACTACTACTACTACTACTACTACTACTACTACTACTACTACTACTACTACTACTACTACTACTACTACTACTACTACTACTACTGAAGGTACTATACAATTAATTTACCATTGAACAAACATTAGAGTAGCACAGAATTCAATTAATTGTTGTTGTTGAGATATATCAACATGTAGCTAAAAGCCATGGGCCAATAGAGATGTGTATGGTAGAATGTATGCAGTATAGTGTAGCCATGGTGGTCTTGACCTGTAATCAACTTCCAACACTCAGGACTTGAAAGCTACACCTATGGGAAAATTCTAGTGGTTGCTTAGAGCTTTATGAAAGAGGGCAGTATCTACTAGTGCTAGTAATGGTGGAAGAGTATAAAATGTGATATTTTTATTGAGATTTTGATGGAAAGAAAATAAAATGTGATAGTTTTATTGAGATTTTGATGGAAAGAGTATAAAATCTCAAAGTTTTATTGAGATTTTGATGGAAAGAATATAAAATCTCAAAGTTTTATTGAGATTTCGGTATGAATGCATATTGAGTAGACTGGTGCTGACGTGGAGAGTAAATACTAAAATTCCAAACTCGAATGGTGTAGCTTAGTCTAGTGTAGAGGACTTCTCTGGCAGAAATGTCCTGGTACGTTTTTTCCCAGCACTCGGGCCGATCCCGAATTCGGGCCGAGCAATATTCGGGCCGATCCAGAAGCCGACTTTACCCAACCTTTTGTCTTGACAATTTGTCGGGAGTCAACCTGTTGAGTAATCTACACTGTACTGTAGTGGAGACTGCACCCGTGCACCTCACACGGAGGGCCTCGCATGTCTTCCCCGCGCCCCACCTAGTCAGCGTTTTTTCCCTCTTTTCTCCCCAACATGTCCCTGGCAACTCAAGACGTCAACGTGTCCCAGGTGTCCAAAAAGGGAAGACCTGCTAAGGATGCCCGTGGCGATGTCCTGCACGCAACGGACGCTGCTATCGAGGTGGTGGAGGAGCTGGAGCCGGAGTCGGCCTTGGAGATCTACTTGCGCTTCAATGACGACATGGAGAAGGACTATTGCTTGCAGATTTCGTCCAAGACTCAGTTCCGTGACCTTCTTCGTATTTTCGATACGCTCCCCATTTCCTTGAGGCCCAACGTGTTCTACTCGCCTAGACCCGTGGGCTTCATTGTGTCCACGGCCCCTGGGTACTTGACCGAGGACGGGGCGCTTTTGTTTTCCTATGAGACGGGGCAGAAGAAGTACCAGCGCAGAGTGGCTATGGATGAAACCGTGCTGAAGCACTGCTGGCCGGGCCAGTTGGTCATGCCGGTGTGGCATTTCCATGCGTTTGGCTTCTACCTGTTCATTGCGTTCTTGGTGGTGTGGCTCTATACCGATTTGCCTGATGTGGTGTCGCCCACCCCCGGTATCTGCTTGACCAACCAGGTGTCGTACTTGATGTCGTACGTGGCCACTCGCTACAACTTCAACCACATTGCCGATGTGTTTGTCAAGGACTTGCAGGAACCCGTCAACTTGGGAGCACAGATTGCGTTTTTCTTGTTCCACATCATCAAGGTTTTGGGCGTCTTTTTCGTGCTTTACCTGGGTCTTTTCAACCCCAGAAGAGTGTTCAAGTTCGGAAGACCCATCAAGAAGCTGGTCACCAAGGATGAATTGGTGGCTTTGGGCTGGACCGGCTCCAAGAGAGCAAATGCCGACGAGTACAAGGATGCCTACAGAGAGTACAAGATCAAGGAGTATGGGGGCATGGTGCCTGCACACCAGGCCGGGTTGTTTGAGCGGTTGAAGCACTTGGGAGTGTTCTTGGGCGATGGCGAAGGCTTCAATACTCCTGTTTCGTCCAAAAACTCGTTGAGCGACATGTCCGACGACAAGTTGGTGTTGAGCTACGAGTATTTCATCAAGCAGGGCGATTACTTTGAGAAGTTTATCGAAGACAAGGAGGCCGCCGAGATCAACGCGGCCATCAAGCAGTTCCGCCAATACGGCTTGATGCACTCGGGCGGCGTATTGGCTGACATTGTGCAGAGACGCAAGAAGGCTGGCGACAGCAAGTTGAATTAGAAACGGCACCTTGCGTGGCGAATGTATATATACATGCGAATAGATCCTAGAATAATTACCTTGAGAGCAGTGTCTGCGTGAGTATCATTCAGATATAGTACAGCAGTACAGCCCTTCCCAAATACATCTTCAATAAGCAATCAGGTCACAATTGAGACAAGCATAGGGAAATGGTATATAGGTAAACAGATATGAGGTTAATAGGTAATAGGTAATAGGTAATAGGTAATAGGTAATAGGTAATAGGTAATAGGTAATAGGTAATAGGTAATAGGTAATAGGTATATGTTATGTTCTTAATACATTTATGCCTAATAATACTTTACTCGTTGATGGCTAGTCAAGCGAGAACCCTAGTGGCTTATATAACTTTGAGAGAACGCGTTAGCGGAAAACCTCCTCTAGAACAATAGCTAAGACTGTTCTAGAATACTCGAAAGACGTTCATCGTAGCACTTCGTGCAGCGGTGGGATGTGTTGAACTTGAGGCATCAATACATGTGAATGTACTGTATAGGATGAAGGGATCAGCCCATGCGAGTACTGCATGCTCAAGTGATTGTTTACAGATTAAACAAAGGAAAAGTTCTCGTCTAGTTCTTGGCTCATTCTCGTCTAGTTCTCGCCTAGACTTTGGCCATTGGCTTGCAGAGACAATGGGAGCAGTTGACGGAGAACTGGGACAGATGGATCTATCAGAAGGGACGAGGATGCTCATGGTAGGAGACAGAAATAGAGAATAGGATCTCGGAGTATAAGTTTAGATACGGATCCTAATATACATGATTAAGATGAGTACTAAAGTTTCACACTAAAGCGAATAGTTGGAACTTCACCTGATAGCTGTTCCAGAATACGGGAATGTATATTATAACTCTCAACAGGATGCGGGATTTGGAATGGCCATTGTTACAATCGGGCAGAGTAGGTTTCATGAATCCACAATAGACTGGGTCCTGCCTATCGTGGATCTAACAGTACAGTGTTTTTCAAAACGATTCAAACCCGCACGATAAAAAGATTCAAACCACACTAGCAAATTATACAAACCAATAATTTAAACAGTTTCGTAGCCCTTTCACTTCAGTTCCGTCCGTCTTAACCCCTGATGAATATTGCAAGACTCATAAATTTATTACATCTAAGACAATCCTCCAGATTTAACATTTCATCACACTGAATTTTGATTAAAGTTTGCGTGAAAATTTGGTTTGAAAGACTGTGCGACGGAGTACGAAACATTTTGCTGCGCTGGTTTGAATAGTTTTCAAAAACACTGTATATAGGTATTAGGTATAGAGGTATTAAGTATAGAGTAAGTATAGAGGTATTAAGTATAGAGTAAGTATAGAGGTATTAAGTATAGAGTAAGTATAGAGGTATTAAGTATAGATATTATGTAAATATGTATTAAGTATAGAGGTATTAGGTATGTAGGGAAAAGGTAAAAATGCATTAGGAGGGTATTAAGGGAAGAAGGTATATAGGTAACTATGTAAATAGGTGTATAGGTATTTAGGGAAGAAGGTATATAGGTATTAGGTATTGGGTATTGGGTATTGGGTATTGGGTAAATGGGTTTTAGGTAAATAGGTATAGGTATTAGGTAAATAGGTATAGGTATTAGGTATAGAGGTATAGGTGTTAGGTAAATAGGTATAGGTATTAGGTATAGATATGATGTAAATAGGTATGTAGGGAAAAGGGTAAAAAGGCATTAGGAGAATACAGTGTTTTTGAAAACTATTCAACGCCACAGAATGTTTCGTACACCTTCGTACAGTCTTTCAAACCAAATGTTCACACCAACTTTCATTAGAATTCAAGATTTTGAAATGTTGAATCTGGAGGATTTCCTTATACAGTGTTTTTTTGAAAAGTATTCAAACCAGCGATACAAAAAGATTCACTAGCAAATTAAACAACCAATCATTCAAAACGGTTCGTACCCCTTTCACTCCATTACGTCCATTTTGACCCTTGATTGATATTGGAAGACTCCCAAATGACCCCAACTGTATGGCATATCAGTCAATCCTCCAGATACAACATTTCAGAATAGTGAATTTTAATAGAAGTTGGTATGAACATTTGGTTTGAAAGGCTGTGCGAAGAAGTACGAAGTATTCTGTGGTGCTGGTTTGAATAGTTTTCAAAAACACTGTATGCCATACAGTTTGGGTCATTTGGGAGTCTTCCAATATTAATCAAGGGTTACGACGGACGGAACTGAAGTGGCACGTGTACGAACCTTTTTGAATAATTGGTTGTTTAATTTGCTAGTGAATCTTTTTGTATCACTGGTTTGAATACTTTTCAAAAACACTGTGTGTAGTGGAGAAGGTACAGTGTTTTTGAAAAGTATTCAAACCAGCTCAGCGAAATGTTTCGTACTTCTTCGTACAGTCTTTGAAACCAAATGTTCACACCAACTTTTAGAATTCAATGTGATGAAATGTAAATCTGGAGGATTGCCTCATAAGTAGTACATCTGGGGTCATTTGGGGTCATTTGGGGTCATTTGGAGTCATTTGCGGTCATTTTCGGTCATTTGGGACTCATTTGGGAGTCTTTTAATAAGGTCAAAACGGACGGAATGGAGTTAAAGGGGTATGAAACTCTTTTAATTATTGTTTGTTTAATTTTGCTAGTGTGGTTTAAGTTGTTTTATCGAGCTGGTTTGAATAGTTTTCAAAAACACTGTATATAGGTATATCGTCTGGTCCAAGGGGGATTCCCGATGTCTCTCCTCTTGAACCAGACGATGGACTGTCTGTAATGACTCCAGACGACGGAATGTCTGGATTGAACTCGAATCGAAACTTATCCGTTTGTGAAAAAGATATTGCTGACTCGGATGATGGCATGGGCCCAAGGCCAAAACGTGTGGCGGCTCAGAAAGCTGAAATGTGCTGGCGTTCCCTTGTACCGACACGAAGACGGCGGATTAGGGCTGTCTACCCTGACGGGCCATCAGTTGAGGGGGAGCGTTGCGGGGTGCTGAGGATAGAGACTCATCTTACTCACCTCGCCATTTCAGGGGGAGTGTGTCTCGAAGGTGATAATTCGAACCTGAATGACTTCGAGAATAGAGAAATAGAACTGACGCGGTGTTTGCAGATGAGTCTGGACGACCAACTCTTGCCAATCACAGATTGATTGGGTTCGAACTCTAGAAGCTCAATCGAATGGAATCCAAGCCCGTGAAAGAAGCTACCATCGTTTGGTAATTAAGAAGCGACTCCAACCGACCCTGCGAAAACGTACTAAGTATAGAGGTATTAGTATAGAGGTATTAGTATATAGGTATTATGTAAATAGGTATTAGGTATAGAGGTATTAGGTATAGAGGTATTAGGTATAGAGGTATTAGGTATAGAGGTATTAGGTATAGAGGTATTAAGTATAGAGGTATTAGGTATAAAGGTATTAGGTATAGAGGTAAATATGTATGTAGAGGTATCAAGGTAAAGATATATAGGTCTGTGGGTATTATGTATGTAGATAAAAGGTATCAAGGTAAATATATATAGGTCTGTGGGTATAGGTATATTGCTATATTCTTTAATACCTTGCTCGTGGAAGGCCAAGCGGCGTTCGCCTTGGCCATGTTGAGATCGGACGTCTTAGGCTTCACAATCCTATAGGTAAAGTCCTACCTACGGTGGATCTAACATATATAGCTTATAGGTATTGTTAGATTCTGGTTAATTCAGGCCTCTGTTTTCTCTGGTTGTTATAATTTCTAGTGCCTGGTGAGGAAGAGGTATATAGTTTTAGATAAGGTGAGTTGGTGGCTGGAAGGTTAAAGGCCTTATACAAAGCTTCAGGCAGAGAGGCTTCACAATAACCTCAATAGGGGGCTCTACTATGGCGGCCCCGACCCCTAGCCTCGGCGAGTTGTTTAGGCTTTGAAGGGTCATGAGTTTGCGTATATTCCCGGTACATCTGTGGTGCCATGCCTCCAGCTCTTATTTCGGGAATGAACATAGTGAACAGTGCCTGACGCAACCGCATTTAACAGGTAACTATAGGTAGAGGTAGAGGGCTATAGCGAAAAAGGTGTATGGGCTAATTTCAATTCTTTTACGTTGATTACCATACTCACAGATTGTTCTCCAGAGGCAAATCGGGCGACTCAAGTAGTGGACTGTAGGGTCACCTGATCATGTTGATGTAGCTGGGCTGTCGAACGTCGATTCCACTGTGGTGCTGGTCATCAAAATAGAAAACGAACAGAGACTGATGTGAATTAGAGAGCTAATTCTAGGCTCAGAACGGTCGACTACCGGTGTAGTATAGAGTAGAGTAGAGTATAGAGTAGAGTAGAGTAGAGTAGAGTAGAGTAGAGTATAGAGTATAAATTGGTATGCTCCGGTTACGACAGACACTCTGGTTCTTATATCTTAGTTGATCCTTACTCCTACCCTGGAAATACCCCAATAGGTGGGAACTGCTCTGGTGGATTTACCTCATTCTTTTATGCGAAAATGTAAGTTCGCACATTTGACCGTCGCAGCCATTTCCTGGAGTTTTCGCACCCAATACGCCCAAGAACATATTGGAACATGGAAAAGTGTTATTGATACAAACAAGACAGATTCGGACAGACAAGCCCCATGTGCTTCTGGTAATGGTGTGCTTCTGGTGATGGTGAAGATGAAACAAGTGACGAACAGGAAGACGAGGTTTCTGAGAAATCTGGAGCCAGGATATCGAGGTCAGTGTTCAGAGAGTTAGTATAGTATAGATACAGAATAGAGAAGTGAGATACAGATTGAAGTTTACAGTCACAGTCACAGTCACAGTCACAGTCCACAACTATATGCCATTGACAACCGACAAATTCGTTTCAGCTTGTGCCATGAGGAAATCGCAACACAACACTAAAATTCTCCCATTTGGAGCAAGCATCTCAATGTCTTATCTCAATGTCTCTATCTCAATGTCTCTATCTCAATGTCTCTATCTCAATGTCTCTCAACGTGGCATGTTTCTAGTATTTCATTCTTGTACAACTTCCATAACAAGGGAACATGGGCATCGGGGCAATTACCCACCAAACAACATTTCAATTGCCAACATACTCCAGCACGGGCGACTGGATAGCACTACCAAAACGGAACATGCTGTGTGTATTGATCGATGAAGATTCAACCAGTCACTCGCACAAATTATCAACGTAGATTTGGACATTTCCGAAATTCACCCAAGCCCTTTTTATTTCCACTGCTTTGATCCCTCATTGTACGAACGACAACAATAGATGGGAGCAGTTTACACTGGCCATCATACTCATCATAGTTTTCACCTACCATGGGCAGGCACACTAGAGGTATCTTTCGAGCATACTACTGCCAGTGCCACTTTTCCCGTGACATGGATTCACTTTCCCATGACATGGATTCACTTTCCCGTGACATGGATTCACTTTCCCGTGACATGAATTCACTTTCCCGTGACATGGATTCACTTTCCCGTGACATGGATTCACTTTCTCGTGACATGGATTCACTTTCCTGCTTCACCTCTGGTATTCACTGGATAGCTATTAAACGTGTTACCACTCATTGGGGATCCATCAACGAACGAGTAATAGACACACAAGAATCTAACACATGGTACTCATCATACTATTACACTTATCATAGTACTTGTACCACGGCGATCTCTGAGAATAGTTCCAGTGGGTATACCAGTGAATCGAAATAGCTGACTGAGAACTACCCTCGTTGTTACATCCACACAGCCAAGACTGGCCGTTTCTGCTAGCCATGGGAGAATATGTGGTCAACACTCAACCGTCTGCGTCGCTTCAGCACTTCGAATTGCATCTTGGTTCCGTCTTCACCGTTACATGTCGCCTTGCCTGTTCCAATTCAACACCTGAACCGAGATTGGTAGACATTGCAGAAACACTCGATCGCGTGTACACGGGCACAATCGTGGCTCACCAAGCTTCCTTCGAGAAAGCAAAGGCTTATTTTCGGAACTCAAGGCTTATTGTCGGAACTCAAGGCTTATTGTCGGAACTCAAGGCTTATTGTGGGAACATAGGAGACAAAGGCAGCAACGTTTTCCATAACAGCCAGCTGAAAATAACGTATTAGTCAGGCGGAGTCTATTCTTCATTTTTCATTCCTGTAGAGTACTTCACTCCACTTCCCCCCGACGTCCGCCTCAAACGTACAAATACGGGTCCAAACTAGTCGAAGGTTTGAATCTCTTTATCGTGCGGGTTTGAATAGTTTCCAAAATCACTGTACTGCAACACTTCCATTTTGCCACATTGGTTCAAACCACACTAGCAAAATCCTTCACTTTGCCATTGAGGTTTCTGTATGTTATACTTCAGGACTATAGGTGGTTACTAGAACAGATCACAGGACACAAAGGGTCAGTCGCGGCGACATTTTCACAGTACGTTGCAAACGGCCTGCAAAATACCCAAACGGCCAAGTCTTCAAAGTACGAGCTAGGACTGGAAATCAACCGCGCCTCAACTGTACTGAGAATACGCTCAATAACATGGTCTCCCAATGCCCGATACACCGACATCATGGCTGGGGGATGTTAGGTCCACCATAGGGAGGACATCACCTTTAGAGAACTCATGCAGCCACACTGTCCGCCTCAACATTGGCCACGGCCCGCACTCGAGCTTCGCTGGTTCTTTTGGTAGGTTCTGAAAGTCTCATCATTGCTCCAGTGGAGAGTTTTTCGGTGACACAATTCTCTCAAGGATATTTTACCACTTTGGTTCTCAAGGATATTTTACCACTTTGGTTCTCAAGGATATTTTACCATTTTGGTTCTCAAGGATATTTTACCATTTTGGTTCTCACGGATATTTTACCATTTTGGTTCTCAAGGATATTTTACCATTTTGGTTCTCAAGAATATTTTACCACTTTGGTTCTCTTGAGGCAACGAATCCCAGTTTAGCTAACATGCTTTAAAAGAACATAATAATACCTTATAGTGGCACAGTGTTTTCAAACCATTTCAACAAAACAATTCAACCACAGACCAAATTAAACAACCATTAACAGTTTCGTACACCCGTCACAAGCAGATGTATGCAGGATGCAAGGAACCCAGTTCCGTTCCATCCGTTTGACCCTTGGTAGGTGCTACAAGACTCACAATGTCTGTCAAACGTATATGAGGCAATGCTCCGGATTTAAGACTTCAAATATTGAATTCTAATGATTGAACCATTTGTTTGATACTGTATATTAGTATATTAGTATTGAGTATTGTACCCCAAATGTACTCTTCCATACCACCAACCCCTTGGCCTTTTTGGCCTTCTATACCGTACTATACCTCCATCTCCTCTTTATTAGTGTAGTTTACTGACTTTTTCAGTAATAAAATTGCAATGCTACTTATTGAGTATTGAGTATTGAGTATTGAGTATTGAGTATTGAGTATTGAGTATTGTAGTTGTTAGACCTACGAGGCCTGTTGAAGGTGAACCATAAACGTTCATCAGGAAAAGAAGGCGCGCTCTCGAGTGCGCTAAATCGCTTATTAAGGTATACTACCTTATCCCATACAATCGGAAGGTTTATCTCCCACAAAATCCTTGGTGAAATGCTTTATTGCAGTCACTGAATTCTATAGAAGGAGCTCTTGCCATGTCCTAGTGTCAGCTAATTAGTCAGAATAGTGTCTGAGAGAACATACCGAGATTCCTCTACTCCGACCCACAGGACAATTAGTCAAACAGAAAGCAGTCAAACAGAAAGCAGTCAAACAGTCAAACAGTCAATCAGAAAGCAGTCAAACAGTCAAACAGAAAGCAGCCAAACAGAAAGCAGCCAAACAGAAAGCAGCCAAACAGAAAGCAGTCAATCAGAAAGCAGTCAAACAGAAAGCAGTCAAACAGCCATACCCCCAAACAGCTCTGTTCACCTCAGATATTACCCATCTTTATGAGACTGCACTTGGTAATAGTGCTCAGCACACTACAATGGACTATACTCCATGGTTATTAAAAGGACCACCTGAAGTGCCTAACTTGAATGCTCAATTGGATTGACTAATCTGAAGTGTGGGCACTGCATATAGAGAGTTCATGAAGCTACTTTGTTTGGTCGAAAAATGGCCAAGCCATCAATGTGCGAAGTACTATGATGGACGGGATATGAAATTAGCAGCCATCATCGAGGAGTATGGTAATAGGGGAGTCTGCATTGGCCATCAAAGTACTTCCTGCAATAATGGCTTCCTGCAATGATGGCTTCGTACAATGATGGCTTCGTACAATGATGACTTCGTACAATGATGGCTTCGGACAATGATGGCACCATTGTTCAGTGGAGAGTTGCGGTTCCATGTTTCTCTCGTAATAGTATCACCACTTCGGTTCTCTTGAGGAACCATCAACGATCAAAGAATTACTAAGGCAAAAATGTGTTGAAGACCATTACACTGGTCGATTCATCAGTATGTGGGACCTAATAGAATGGATGATGAAAATAGCTATAATGGAATGGCTATAATGGAATGGCTATAATGGAATGGCTATAATGGAATGGCTATAATGGAATGGCTATAATGGAATGGCTATAATGGATGGTGCTAATAGACTTGTCAGAGGGCATTTCTAGAGAATTTACTCACGAGTCTTGTGGTATACTTGACTCTTTACCTAGTGTGTAGTGCACTACTCAAGAAATCACTAGTGGTGCCGGTTCTGTGTGGCATAAACCTAGTGCTTGGCTTTGCGTGGGGGGGTTTTCCTACATATAACACGGGCTCCGAATTCTGGGGTCATGAAATCCTGCTACACGTCGTCGTGGTAAGTGGTTACACTGTATACAGTACCCACACTATATATGTCCCCATTTCCCCGAACCGTGTGCCGCCCTCTGTAGACCTGCAACAACCGTACACCCTCCAGATGCATATGCTGAACACCAGGTAAACAAATCGATGGTTTGGAATCGCACGTCAACATCCAACAAATGATACGGCTTAGAAGAAGCTCAGTGGGTTAACGAATGGTGCCCTACGGAATGTACGGGTTTTAGTTAAGAATGTGGTGTACGGGTTTAAATGAGAATGAGGTGTGCGGGTTTATTGTGACTTCTCTCGGGGTGTACGGGTGGCGGATATAGCAATTTGTTTAATTCCGCCTCGTATGTGGTGTACGGGTCGGACCGGGACCGGCGAGTGCACGTGCGCCCGCATATCACCGGATGTCACGTGCATGCTGCTCACACCCGCACCGCGCATACAGGTGCCGGCTGGCTGACTCTGTCCACCATAATACCTTCCAAGGCTGCATATGGACCAATGATCGTTCTATCAGGCCAATTGCACTTGAGGACTTTGTTCCTGCAACCAGAGAGAAATGCGCATATGACACACAATGCGCCTCAGCTGCGTCCAACATCAACAGCATAAACGTATCGAACACATGAAACACACGTGAAACGTCCATCAAACATCCTTGAAACACCCTTCAAACCTCGGAACACGCAATTGCCTGCATATATACCCCATTTTCGTCTCCCCCTCAGTAAGCGTCGTATTGTATGGCGTCGGTTTCAGAGGAGTCAGACGCGCTCGTACGTGCGTGCATATAAACCCCGGATCTTAGGCGCTGCAATTTTGCAAGACCCCCCTCCCAATTTTACTATATAAGTACGTCGTCCCCCGCCCTTTCGAATTCCCCTTTTTTCTTTAAACTACGACGCACATCCGCACAATGGTTCAATCTTCTGTTTTAGGTTTCCCCCGTATTGGAGGACAAAGAGAATTAAAAAAGGTCACTGAAGCCTACTGGGCCAAGAAGGTCTCTGTGGACGACTTGTTGGCCAAGGGTAAGGAGATCAGAGCCCACAACTGGAAGTTGCAGAAAGACGCTGGTGTTGACGTGATTGCCTCCAACGATTTCTCCTACTACGACCAGGTTTTGGACTTGTCTCTTTTGTTCAATGTCATTCCTGACAGATACACCAAGTTCGACTTGGACCCTATTGACGTGTTGTTTGCTATGGGTAGAGGTTTGCAAAGAAAGGCCACTGAGACCGAGTCTGCTGTTGACGTAACTGCTTTGGAGATGGTCAAGTGGTTCGACTCCAACTACCACTACGTGAGACCAACCTTCTCGCACTCCACCGACTTCAAATTGAACACTGCTGCCGGCTTGAAGCCTGTCAATGAGTACTTGGAGGCCAAGGCCTTGGGCATTGAGACCAGACCTGTTGTGGTTGGTCCTATTTCTTACTTGTACTTGGGTAAGGCCGACAAGGACTCCTTGGACTTGGACCCTGTGTCTTTGTTGGACAAGTTCTTGCCTGTCTACAAGTCTTTGCTTGCTGAGCTCTACAAGGCCGGCGCCAAGACCGTTCAAATTGATGAGCCTATCTTGGTTTTGGACTTGCCTGAGTCTGTCCAGGCCTTGTACAAGAACACCTTTGAGCAATTGGTTGGCGAGGGCTTGCCAGAAATCACATTGACCACCTACTTCGGTGACGTTAGACCAAACTTGGCTGCCCTCAAGGACTTGCCAGTCAAGGGTTTCCACTTTGACTTCACCAAGGCCCCTGCACAATTCGACGATGTCGTGTCCATTCTTTCCGGTTCCCAAACTTTGTCCGTGGGTATTGTTGACGGTAGAAACATCTGGAAGACTGACTACACCAAGGCCTCTGCTTTCGTCAACAAAGCCATTGAGAAGTTGGGTGCCGACAGAGTCGTTGTTGCCACCTCTTCTTCTTTGTTGCACACTCCAGTTGACTTGGCCTCTGAGACCAAGTTGAACCCAGAAATTGCTGACTGGTTCCAGTTTGCCACGCAAAAGTTGGACGCCGTTGTTGCCATTGCCAAGGATGTCTCTGGTGAAGACGTGTCTGCTCTCTACGAGGCTAATGCCAAGTCTATCAAGGCAAGAAAGGAGTCTTCCATCACCACCAACCCTAAGGTGCAAGAGCGTTTGGCCACGATCAACGAGTCGTTGTCGACCAGAAAGGTGCCATTCCCTGAGAGATTGACCGCTCAAAAGGAGAAGTACAACTTGCCTCTTTTCCCAACCACCACCATTGGATCTTTCCCTCAAACTAAGGACATCAGAATCAACAGAAACAAGTTCACTAAGGGTACCATCACCAAGGAGGAATACGAGAAGTTCATTGAGCAAGAGATCGAGACCGTCATCAGATTCCAGGAGGAGATCGGTTTGGATGTCTTGGTCCACGGTGAGCCAGAGAGAAACGATATGGTTCAATACTTTGGTGAGCAATTGGACGGTTACGTCTTCACCACCAACGGATGGGTGCAATCCTACGGTTCTAGATACGTTAGACCACCTATCATTGTGGGAGATGTTTCCAGACCAAAGGCCATGTCGGTCAAGGAGTCCGTGTACGCACAGTCGTTGACCAAGTTGCCAGTCAAGGGTATGTTGACTGGTCCAGTGACCTGTCTCAGATGGTCTTTCCCAAGAGACGATGTTTCCCAAAAGGTTCAATCGTTGCAATTGGGATTGGCCTTGAGAGACGAGGTCCAAGACTTGGAGGCTGCTGGTATTACAGTCATTCAAGTTGATGAGCCAGCCATCAGAGAGGGATTGCCATTGAGAGCCGGCCAAGAGAGATCGGACTACTTGAACTGGGCAGCCCAATCTTTCAGAGTGGCCACTTCCGGAGTGGAGAACTCCACTCAAATTCACTCGCACTTCTGCTACTCGGCTCTCGACCCCAACCACATCAAGGCCTTGGATGCCGACGTGGTGTCGATCGAGTTCTCCAAGAAGGACGACGCCAACTACATCAGAGAGTTCTCTGAGTACCCTAACCACATTGGATTGGGATTGTTCGATATCCACTCTCCAAGAATTCCTTCCAAGGAGGAGTTTGTCAGCAGAATCAACGAGATCTTGAAGTCGTACCCTGCAGACAAGTTCTGGGTCAACCCTGACTGTGGGTTGAAGACCAGAGGATGGGAGGAGACCAAGGCCTCTTTGACCAACATGGTGGACGCGGCCAAGGAGTTCAGAGCCAAGTACTAGAGATCGGGTTCTCGGGATCAGCCCCATCGCATCAAGATGATATTCAATTCACTTGTCTCGCATTTATTCAACATTAATGCGACTTTTTTAACGACTTTTTAGCATGACACTTTCTAAAATATTTTGGGGTTTTGGGATTTCAACATCGGTTTAATACATGATAATCAAGACAGACTAGTAGAACGGTGGATGAAGTATAAGATACACAAGACAGACTGCAGTGTCAGTAGCACGAAGATAGGTAATAGTGAAACAGAGGTGTATTCAAAGCTTGAGTATTGGAGGGGCAGGGCTCATAATTGGGTGTATACCGGGCTCACAACCTAGTTCATTGGAGGGGCAGGGCTCACAACCTAGTTTCTTTGCAAGGGTTCATAACCGGCGTTCATAGATATCCCCAGGTAAATAAGGGTCTGCACCATGTTTCCGATAATGGTCTAGTGTCTTATCGATTCAGCGTACAGTGGACTGTGTTTGTCCAGGGTATTGCAGATCAGTGTAGTCAGGAACTGTCTAATTGTGTAATTGTTGCACCATAGGCAGTGCTCTACATACTAAGGCATTTCTAGCCGACGCTGTGTAATCCTAACGGTGGCCAATCCATTGTGCCACCGTACTGCTTTAACATTGTGCGAGGCGCCAGAAGGGAATGTGATAAACCCGAGTCACAAGTGAAGTGTGGAGAGTTTTGCCCACCAAGTCGGCAAACAAGGGCCAGTACGGCAAACAAGTCGGCAAACAAGGGGCAAGTACGGCAAACAAGGGGCCAAACAAGAGGCAGGTACGCCAAACAAGTGGCCAAACAAGGGGCAAGTACGGCAAAGAAGGGGCCAAACAAGAGGCAAGTACGCCAAACAAGTGGCCAAACAAGGGGCCAGCGGATGGATAAGTTAACCCCACAGCCAATTTAGTAGCCCTCTTCCTCCCTTCATTTCTCAGCAAACAAAGATAACTTAGTAGCTGAAGGTCTCACAAGATGAAGCATCTCTAAATGATGTCACATACAAAAGTTGATCATTAAAGAATAATAATAAAGTCAATAGCCAATCGGTATCACGAATATTACAACATAGGTTAGTTCTTGCACAAAATTCCCAGGTTGTTAATTAAGTGTTTGTTCTTCTGGTGATTGACGTGGACCGATGGTTGTTGTTGGTAGTTGTTGGTAGTTGTTGGTGGTAGTTTTTGGTGGTAGTTTTTGGTGGTAGTTTTTGGTGGTAGTTGTTGTTGTTGAAGGTGGCTGATCTGCAAAAACATTCGAGCCCCTGCATTCTCAGCAAATTCGCCGTGGCAGCTGGTACCGTCAGAAATGGCGCAGGGCAGTGCCCGAAAAAGCGGCTGTACTGAGTGGATGTACTCGTAGAGGCGTTGGATGTGCCATGTGCAGGACACTACTATCACTTGTAAGGTTTTAGTCTGTAAGGCACAACTTCCGTATTTTTATATTAATATATCTACTAGAGCATAATTTAGGTGGATTTAGTACTAGTAATACCCGTACACCCCCACCAATACTAATTAATATAGAAGTACTAATGTACTAAGGACTTGGACTCAGATAAGTAGCTTGCATATAAATTGTCTTTCCAATCAATGGTTCAGAGACCTCCAAACAGACTGGGATCAATTCACATAGTCATACTCTACACCCACAACCGCTTAGATTTAAGGTGTGCATTGAATTCGGAATTTCGATGCTAGGATAGAGGCCTACCATGGAATAAGGGTTCGAAACCGGAGAGGAAGCCTGAGAAACGGCTACCACATCCAAGGAAGGCAGTAGGCGAGCAAATTACCTAACAGAGACAAATGGAGAACTAGGACTGGAGCTAGTCAACTAGTACGCAGTGGTGGCGGATGGTATAGGTCATCAAGAGTACTAGATCCACTACGACAGACGAGAATAACATACACCAAACTTGTATCCTAGAGAATGGCATACTTTGTATTTACTTGCAGAGCATCTTAGAAATTATAGAACTAATATTCAGTATTAATGGAATTGACTGGGGAATAGTGGTAGTCTTCGATTGACTAGTAATGTAGAGTAGTCTTCGATTGACTAGTAATGTAGAGTAGTCTTATGTTGACTACGGAGTAATGTAGAGTAGTCTTATGTTGACTATAGAGTACAGTATTGAATGTAGTACGGAATGTCAGTAGCATTTGTGCTCCTCCTAAGTAGCAGCACCATGTCCAACACTATCATAGTTCAGTATGGGTTCAATCGTTCAGTATGGGTTCAATCCATTGAAACATGAAGAGTAGAGAGGTCAGTAAAGCACAGAATTGGGAGAGCCATAGAGTACTAGCATCCATGAAATGTGTAGAGTATACACTAGTGGTATCACCACAATAGTAGAATATACTGTAGAGTATACACTAGTGGTATCACCACAATAGTAGAATACAGTGTTTTTCGAAACTGTTCAAACCCGCACAATAAAAAGATTCAAACCGCACAATAAAAAGATTCAAACCACACAATAAAAAGATTCAAACCACACTGGCAAATTATACAAACCAATAATTTAGAGAGTTNTAGCAAAATTAAACAAACCAATAATTCAAAACGTTTCGTACCCGTCACATTTCAGTTCCGTTCGTCTTAACCCTTGATTAATATTGAAAGACTCCCAAACGTCTTCCAAATGTACTATGTATAAGGCAATCATCCAGATTTAACATTTCATCACATTGAATTTTCAATAAAGTTGGTGTGAAGCATTACCATTTGGTTTGAAAGACTTTGCGAAGGAGTACGAAACATTTTGTCGCGCTGGTTTGAATAGTTTTCAAAAACACTGTATACTGTAGCATATGGCTCATCATATGGCAGAGTGCTGGGTACTAGTGCCATCTGATTTTTGGGCAAGTGTATTGATAGCGGTGTGGAACAATAGAATGGTGGTTTAAGTAACGTGGTCAGTGGTCAGTGGTCAGTGGTCAGTCAGTGGTCAGTGGTCAGTCATCAGTCAGTGGTCAGTCAGTGGTCAGCCAGTGGTCAGCCAGTGGTCAGCCAGTACAGTGTTTTCAAAACTATTCAAACCAGCGTGATAAAACAATTCAAACCACACTAGCAAATTAAACAAACCAATCGTTCAAAAAGTATCGTACGCCTTTCACTCCAGTTCTTTTCGGTTTTGAGCCCTGACTAATATTTCAGGACTCCCAAACGTCTTCCAAATGTACTATGTATAAGGCAATCATCCAGATTTAACATTTCATCACATTGAATTCTGATTAAAGTTGGTGTGAAACATTACCATTTGCTTTGAAAGACTGTGCGAAGGCGTACGAAACATTTTATCACTTTGGTTTGAATAGTTTCAAAAAAGACTGTACTATAGTGTAGTAGTGTATAGTCCAGTAGGCCAGTTCGACCTTGTATGCACACCCCTCCCACGCGCACCTACACCTCCTCCACACTAAATAGCACCTCTAAACCCCAACATGTCGGACCCCCAAAGCATCGAATCGTTTGTAGCCATGACCCACACGTCACGTGCTGTGGCCACAGAGTACCTCGCCAAGCACCATGGCGATCTCTCGGCCGCCATCGAGGACTTTTACAGTGGCGAGCCGCTCACCAGTCTGCCCAACAGCCCTCCCAAAACACGCCACGCCCGTTCAGCCGCCCTGGGCATCCGGACGTTACGCGATCTTGATTCGGAAGAGGAAGACGATAAGAGCAACTCCAATTTTTTCACGGGAGGCGAGAAATCCGGCTTGGAGGTCGAGGAGCCCGATAAGCCGGGCCTGAACCGCCGGAAAGCCCAGCAATCGCTTGTGGAGAAGATCTTCCAGAGGGCCAATGACCAGATGAACGAAGTCGACGACCGGCCTTCGGCTCAAGCCCCACACGCGGGCCAAAACCTGGCGTTTTCCGGTACCGGCTTCCGCTTGGGCGATTCCAATACGCCGCTGGAGGCAGTTCGCCAGAGAGAGAGTGTCAGCCGCCCGGAAAAAGTCCACCGGGAAATCGTTTTTTGGAGACAGGGGTTTACGGTTGGCGACGGGGAGTTGAAGCGCTACGACGACGCTGAAAACGTGCATGTGCTTCAGGAGTTGAAGCAGGGCCGCGTGCCGGTGTCGTTGTTGGACGTGGAGTTTGGCCAGGACGTGGACGTCTCGGTGGTGCGCAAGGTTGACGAGGACTACACTCCGCCCAAGAGGAAACTCGGCGGTTTTCACGGAGCGGGCCAAAGGCTAGGTCTGCCTGTTCCAGGTGACTCTTCAGGCGAAAGCGCCGAGAGTGCCGACTTCAAGAGTGCAGAATCAAACAGCATCGACGAGAACCAATTGGAGTCTCTGCACCAAAGCCATGCCAAGGATCCACAGGGCTCGGGTGATTCGCAGGTGCAGATCCGCTTGGCCAACGGCAAAAGAGTGTCTGCGCTCTTCAATGGCTCCGACTCCATTGCCACGGTGTATGAATTCGTTCGTCTGCACGACCTCAACGATACCCAGGCTTTCACGCTTTCCCATTCGTTTCCTGTCAAGCCGATTACTGAAGACACTGAAGCCACAGTTGCAAGCGAGAAGCTCAAGAACTCGGTGATTATCCAGAGAAGAAGCTGAGTGGGAAAGGCCGAGGAATGATGAGGGGTGTTACTGATCTAGGTAATGAGTTCAATAAGGTGTTTGGTTTGTTGGTTGATATTCGACTACAAGGCTGTGGGTGATTGACTAGGTGCTGATTAACTCTTTGCTTATTGGTTGGTGGACTTACTAATTATGTGCTGAGTCACTGCTGAGTGGTGGAATAATAGCTAGCTGCACTGGTCAGTGTGGAACTAACTGATACCAGCTGATTCACTGTGTGGTTAGTTTGGTGAAGTCTTGGCTGATCGACTAACTTTAAACCGGACTTGCTGCTCGAAGATTGGTTATGGTCATTTGATGAACTAACTGGAATTATTCCATCAGATTAAGCTGCCGCGTCAATTATTGATCAGTTAACTGAAAAACTGATTACCTAATTGAAGAACTGATTAACTAAGTTGTCTTCTACTTATTGGCTAGTTGGTATCAGATCACCCAATTGAGATTATTCCGCAAGTCAAAAGGTGAGATTATTCCGCAAATCAAAAGGCATGATTGGCTGAAAGTGTGGATAACAATTTGTTAATTGGAGATCATTCAGGCCATTCACACTTTGCAGCCTTCTTCATAAGCGAACATGAAAACATTACCAAGGCTTACGTGACTCACTTACCGTTCTTCAAGAACCCTTCATTCATCTACCCAATTTGCCTTCACCTTACATGCAGGTACAACGAATGAGCTCCAGAAAAAGTCAAATCTAAAGCTTATGTCAAATGTTCCTGCTTGATGGTCTCCACATCAAATTTTAAGAAGATTCGGGCTGTTCTATACACGCAACCTGTATACAGCCACTCAAATTCAAATGGTATGTTTTTGGCTGGACTCACAACTCTTTGGATTTTGCAGGTGTAGTGTATTTTAAGTGATCCAATTCACTGAGGTCCTTATGACTCTACTTCTGGTCCGACTTGTTGTTTGAAAAGATATACCGTGATGGATAAGGGGCCCATGGGCTCAGAACCTCTTAACTACCACCTAACAGTTCCACCCACTCACACGCGCCAACTGAAGGTATTCATGCTAACTCTTTAAAATACTAAATACTATAAAGCCGCTGATTTTGTTTGTCTTGCTGTTACCGTAGCCTCTTTAAAGGTCGTGCACGTACCACTTCCACCATCGCATCTCCACCACTCTTAGTACTCCACACACTACGGCCACACTGCTCTAATAACACAGTGAACCCGTCTCCTGCATATTCCATGTTCGGCCTACGATATAGGACACACCGTCTTTATCCATCTCAATCGGGAAGGCCACCGAAACCCGTGCCTTCGGCATTGCATTTCTCCATTTCTTTGCATCTTAGAAAGACTGCATATAGAACAGCACACAGAAATCATTTTCAACGGCATTTCTGCAGTTTCAGGTGTGTTTCATTCAGGCATTCACTTGCTTCATATTCGTCACCATATGTTTTACGTCTGAAACTGCTTGTTTCATCCAAGAATGGACGCCTCCTACATCATCAGCGTCTATATACAGGAACGCCTATACTTTCGACATATCTGAGTCCCCAAATCGCTCTGGGGCCTCTGTACCATACATTCACTGATCCCAATGCATACTATCCTAATACGGAAATTACCGATGAATCTGTTTTGGCCGAAATGAAAGCCATTACTCCTGCATATGAGCCCTGGACCTCTATGGCCGCTCGGGTCCGAAACACTCCGCCCGGAGTCGGCGATTTCGTCGAATTCCGGGTCGGCGCCGAAGTCCGGTTCGGGCTCCTTCTTTCTCCGCCACCATGCCTTTTCAACCTGTTTCATAACCGCCTGGTCGTCTTGACAATCCAGAATGAGCTCCTACGGGTTTGTGTGCAGGACTACACATTTGTTTGTTCACAGGTTCTTCAGGAGGCGTTGGTTCCGGCATCGGATATTCTCCGGAACCGGTTTGACGAATCGTTTCCTGCACGCAGGCGCCTTGTGCAGTACATACACCAATTTTTGGTGTTGGTGGCCGGCTACCGGGCCCGCATCGATATGCTGCAAGTTTATCTGGCGGTGGCAGGCCCCGACACAGTGAGTGTGTCGATCTACGAGACGGCGGCGAGTGTGGCCGAAAAGTTGCCGAATTGGGAAGTTTCTCGGGACACTGCCCGGAACACAGAAGAAACTATTCAAACACACTTCCCCACCTCCGAACTCGATGGATTGCACCAGAATGCTTTACTTATGGCGTTGTACTTGAATATGTGTGCCAATCCTGCAGATTGGATCGTCCCCCACTGCTACGATGCCGATAGATGGTCCAATGTGGCAGTATATCATTCCTCCAATGCCCTAGCACCACCTCCGTTGTTTTTTGCCAATTCCGCGGCGCTTTCCACGATATTGAACGAATTCTTGGGACTTTCAGATATCGATCTCCTGCACATAAGCTCCTTTCTATCTTCCAAGCTCAGCGCTTCCGAAACCCAAACCCCTCTGGAGGCTTATGATCAAGCAACTCAAGATCTAGCCATCGGAGATCCACATCTCAGAAGTGCCATGGAAGCCATGAGATATGCAATAGTGTACCCACATGCAGGACTCACCAATCAGCTTAGCCGAATACAGGTAATCGGAGCCGACTCTAACCCCAAGGGTCTCTATGCCGTCCTCAAGAATATTGGGCTCTACGATAATCCATGCAATCCACTAACAGACCCGGTGCTTCTGAGTCAGGTGGTCGGCACAATATTGCCCAAAACGGCAGTTGCATGCGGCGCACGTGACTTGCAACCTAGTCACACGTTCCAAGTGGCCCGAACAGAAGCCAAGCAATTTGAAGACTTTTTCCTGCACCTCAGACCCCAATTGAGTGCATCAGGAACCCAAAATATTTATATTGTGCCCGGACTGCATAGAACGCTAGCCTTCTCCATGGAACAGCTCAATTCCCGGCGCCACCTCCTCCGAATTCATATACCAGATATAGCCAGTTTCTTGGCTCCTGCATCTGAGACACTTATGGCGTGGGCTCAAAACCCTGGGATAAGCGGTGAAGGGGTATTTCCGCCCGAAGTGCTTGCTTATATGCAGTTCCAGACAGGAACTCCCCAGACTCCCAAGTTCAGTGTTGGAGATGTTCATGCAACGGAAACAAATACAGAGACCCAGACGTGCATGACGCTTGCATTTGAGTACAATTCGTCATTCGAAGACTTGTCGAGCGATTTCCAGAAGTTGGTGCTGGTGACGTTCGAACGGGTGGCTATATGCAGGATCGTCGATATTAGTGCCGAAGTTCTTGAAAAAACACTTACGGGACGACTCGAGCCTAGTGTGTTTAAGAAATTCCGGCTATTCAGCCCGAAAGCTGGGACAGAGCCCGATCCGATCTCCGACGAGGCCCATTACGAGCTTAATTTCGTGTACAACATGATGCGGCGGCACTTTGAGTCTCGGAACCGGCATTCGGCCTTGAATGTGGCAGCTAGAAGCATCCACAAAGACATCCATAAAAAAATGTCGGTTTCGGACGACTTGGTGCATACCAAAATAGGCCTAGATAGCGGCCCCGACAAGTGCAAGTTTCTACGGGCGGAGATGGAGCTCTTTGCCGGGCGCATGGCATCGGGTTTCTGTGAGCGATTGGCGGTGCCGGTGTTTCGGCGTCGGCGCCGACTCATCTTCTCCGAGCCGAGAGCCGCAAACGATGGAGTGCTCATCCGACACGATAACTCGCTCCTTCCGGACTTCACGTCCAACCTGTACTTCCAGGCTGCGTATGCACGCGACGTGTCCGGGAATGTGTCCAGTCTGGCGTTTTTCCATGCCAGCAACTTTGTCGGGCCCGAAGATATCGGAGTGGGAAGCTCTGCGCAGGAGATGACGCACGTGACGTCGGGCGTGGACGGGTATGTCCGGATTGGGCCTTTTTCCGTGGAGGCATACCTTAACCAGCTTCAAATTTTGCAGGCGGTGCATTTCAGCAGTTTGGGCCGTGTTGGGGTCTACCAGAAAACCTGGGATTTCGGCCACTTGAAGGCTTTGGGCTACAATTTGCACGGGCCGTCGGATATTTCCCTTTTGAGAAGCCACACCGAAACCTTATACACGGCTATGCAGGGCTCGCAGTACTTACAGGAGAAGCAAAGTCGGTATTGGAAGTTGAAGGCGGTGGAAATGAACCCCGACGCCTATAGACAAATGAAGTGCACGGTGAGCCGGGTGACACGTGACATCGACATGCAGGACGGTGCCGATAGCCAGGCTCAGCAGATCCACGTATTCTGTGAAGATCTCGGCATGGAGGTTTTAATGTTTACGGAGCCCGAGACCAAAACGGCAATTGGAACGTCCAAGCTCGCGTCGGTATATCATGTGGACGCCATCCTGGGTCTCCTCATCCTTGTATAGTAGACATAGAGTAATAATAGACCATAATTGTCTCAGATTGTTCGGTGTTTCAGGCGTTCACCTGGCCTTTTTCCTGCTTCTCTGTTCATCTCACAATAGAATTGTCCCTGTTTGTGCTCGTAAAGCTTCAGCAGAACAAAGACGATGGTTGGTCTCCAGCGTTATACCGCCATTAATGTATGAATTCCCATGAGACTCTGTTTCACGGGAAATCACGATTAACTATGATGGTCGAGCCATTATGTTAGTGCAGCGTAGTCTTCATAATTCCCCCATAGGTAGTGACCAACGTGTAGGGATCTAACAGAACAAGTATGGGTATAGGTCTGGTGCACTATAGGTCTGTACCGAGCGTTAGAAAGTACCTTCTGGTGCAAAAGAACTGACACATGATTGGACTTTAATAAGTCTCTCACACACGGTTATCTGACATCTGTCTTGTAACTCTATTGCTATGTAAAGCAAAGAGTTCTTGACTTTTGTTTCACTGTCTGACATATGGTCCCCCTATATATAGTCCCGGGGCCTCCTCAACGATTGTTCTTAACAATCCAGCATCAATATCTCATCAATGTCTCATCAATCCTTCATCAATGTATCATCAATCCCTCATCAACCCCTCATCAATATCTCATCAATGCCTCATCAATGTCTCATCAATACCTCATCAATGTCTCATCAATGTCTCATCAATGTCTCATCAATACCTCATCAATGTCTCATCAATGCCTCATCAATGTCTCATCAATACCTCATCAATGTCTCATCAATGTCTCATCAATGTCTCATCAATACCTCATCAATGTCTCATCAATGTCTCATCAATGTCTCATCAATACCTCATCAATGTCTCATCAATGCCTCATCAATGTCTCATCAATACCTCATCAATGTCTCATCAATGTCTCATCAATGTCTCATCAATACCTCATCAATGTCTCATCAATGTCTCATCAATGTCTCATCAATACCTCATCAATGTCTCATCAATGCCTCATCAATGTCTCATCAATACCTCATCAATGTCTCATCAATGTCTCATCAATGTCTCATCAATACCTCATCAATGTCTCATCAATGTCTCATCAATGTCTCATCAATACCTCATCAATGTCTCATCAATGCCTCATCAATGTCTCATCAATACCTCATCAATGTCTCATCAATGTCTCATCAATGTCTCATCAATACCTCATCAATGTCTCATCAATGTCTCATCAATGTCTCATCAATACCTCATCAATGTCTCATCAATGTCTCACCTGCATGGTCTTCCCTAACCAATACCCAGGGTTTGACAAGAGCAAGGAGAACTCATAGGCTTGAATCCTCTGTACCTCTTCAACAAGACGAATCATTGATTCATCTGGATGTTTTCATGAACATGCAGCACCGCACGTCTGGATTAGCCATTCCAATATTGAATTTACGTTTGCCACCTCAGGTGGTACTTTCAGTAACCATGAAGTACAGTCTAGTGTGGTATACTGAGCAGTCTGAACACAGTTTATGGTGTCATCAAGATAGGTAAATATGATGTTCAGTGGGCTGTTCTGGCACTGGCTGTTCTGGAACTTGCTTTTCTGGCATTGGCTTTTCTGAGACTGGCTGTTCTGGGGTTGGCTTTTCTGGGGCTGGCTGTTCTGGAGTTGACGACATCTGATATGTTCCTCACACAATATTCTGATTAGTACTAGGATGTACAAGGACCTAACAGTGTCCCACCTGTTAATCTATACATTGAATTCCTTACGTCCGAAAGTTCATCATGGCATTTATTGAACCTAGAATGTTCGAGGAACTTCCTGATCTAGGGGGAAACCCTCGCTCTTATATACTCTGGATGTATGCAACCCTGCATATACATGAAACACAAGTACGCCACCTGCCAGTGTTTTCCAACAGGGATATCTAGCACCCCCTAATCCTTGCAAAAGTTTCTTAACGGGGTATGGGGTTTCTCCTTATGGACTTCTCTAACTCTGCTACAGACAAGGAAGATGTGAAAATGGACCTGTTTTATAAATTAATAGTTTTAGTTTTCACAAATAATTTTGATTTATTGGAGTTTACTTCGTTGATGTGTATCTCCGAAAGTATAGATAATGTTTATTTAAATATACTTGTCATTTTTATTTTATTTATATCTAAGTTTTCTTTTTTTCTCTTTATCAGTGTTTTTCCATTCTACTCTTATTGTTTTTATATTTTCTTTTTATTCTATGCTTCCTTTTTATTATTCTCTTTATATTAAACTATAAACTATTTTTTTTTCAGAATTCCTAAGTATACGTGGATTGGAACTTTCGTCTGAAAAGACAAATTTTATAATCAGAAAATAAATGGTATTCTTAATTATTATACTTTTGTAACTAATAAATATAAATTAGGTTATATTATATGATGTCTCTTGCCTTACGTGAAGGATAGACATAGGTACCAATTCAGTCGGTTAAATTACCCCTGATTGCTTTAGGTGCTTTGATAATTCAATTAACTTTATAAGGTCTAAGAAGATGAAAAGTTCAACTAAGGTAGTCAAATTTTTCTGAATTCTTTGATTGCAATGCTTACCGTTTCTTCTTGAAGAGTTTATAATTATGATTTTACTAATAATAGCCATGTTTTCGCTGAAATTTTTCCTTGTTTCTTTATATTCTCCTTTTTGTAAAGCCTTAACTCTTCTATTTATTATGATTATATCGTATGTATATATAATAAATAATGCTAAAAACTATGGATAAATGTCTAACATAAATATTAATAAAAATTAAAAATCAAAATAAAGATATAGTAAAGCTGCATAGGGTCTTTTTGTCAACCTACGGATATACGGCATCTTCACCGCAATTGCTATTTCACTGAGTCTACTTTGGGATGAATTGGAAACTTCCATTTTCTAATGATTTAGCAAATTCGATAAATCATGAATCTATAAAAAATATAAAACCTCATATGCAATAATGTGTAAAAATTTACTAACTCATAAAGTAATGATAAAATAAAATGAAAGGAAGATGTGAAAGTGGACCTTCCAAAAAAGCTGTGACAATGGACCTTCCAAGAAAATTGTGACATTGGACCTTCCAAAAAAGCTGTGACAATGGACCTTCCAAGAAAATTGTGACATTGGAGCTCCAAGAAAATTGTGACATTGGAGCTCCCAAAAAACTGTGACAGTGGACCTTCCTCAGACATAGAAAGCAAAGTATAGCCTCAAAAAGATGGTTCAGAGCACTCTAGGTTTCTCGTGAGCGTGCGCTTTCTTTTCTTGAAGTGTGCACTCATTATTCACCTTCAACAGCACATGCGCTGATCTCTCAAGTTCATCCGGCACATGTCGCGTGGTCCAACAGTACAGAGTTTTTCAAAACAATTCAAACAGCGTGGCAAAACAATTCAAACTACATTACAAATTAAACAAACCAATAATTCAAAAAGTTTCATGACCCCACCAGTTCAGTTCCTTTCGGTATTGAGCCGGTATTGAGCCTGAACTAATTGCAACACTCCTGAATTTATTACATATAAGGCAATCATCAGATTCAACATTTCCGAATATTGAATTCTAATTAAAGTTGGTGTGAACGTTTGGTTTGAAAGATTGTGCGAAGGAGTACGAAACATTTTGCTGTGTTGGTTTGAATGGTTTTCAGAAAACTGTATGGCTGGTATGGTATGGCTGCAAACCTGCATATACCGCGGCCGTCAGAACTTATAGTTCCATGATACCACAAGATACCACAAGATACTGCAAGATACCACAAGATACCACAAGATACTGCAAGATACCACAAGATACCACAAGATACCACAAGATACCTCAAAATACCACAAAATACCACAAAATACCACAAGATACCACAAAATACCACAAGATACCACAAGATACCAATTATTTTTGCTGCTACATTAACCAGCAGCTTCCATTGAGTCTAACCACTCGAGCAGCCACTACTACACTAATAAAGATTAGTGAGATGTTACTATTAAATATCAAGACCAAAACCACTGTTTAATACGGTGGTAGTCCTCGCTTTGCCTGAGATTCTTGCTAAGCCAGGTACACTGTTTAGGGTGTCTGTTGTTGATGATTCCTCAAACGAGGGAATGCAGCTACTCAGTTGCAGCCAGCGGTTACTATCGATTTTTTCTCCTTGGGGTTTGGAGCAAAAATCGATAGTGTTTACTTTTTGGCATACTAA
The DNA here is from genome assembly GCA_002374405.1 of Metschnikowia cubensis. Classification (NCBI taxonomy): domain Eukaryota; kingdom Fungi; phylum Ascomycota; class Pichiomycetes; order Serinales; family Metschnikowiaceae; genus Metschnikowia; species Metschnikowia cubensis. The sequence continues at coordinate 16,709 of NKZA01000097.1, read as the reverse complement.
TATGGTTTGTGATTATGAGCACTGATCCTTTTAGGGTATGCAAAAGCTTGGTCGGAATTGGCTGCAATTGGAGGCCGCGGCCGGAATTGGCTGCAATTGGAGGCCGCGGCCGGAATTGTCCAGCTACAGGACCTCCAACTACGCCCCACGCCAACCGTCTGCCCCCAAAAGTCTACACAGTGAAGTCCGGAATTCGCGGATTGCACCAAACCAAGTTTCACCGAAATCTCTCGAAAAAAACGTCGTTTGCGTTGGGCCTTTTTCTGCTGACCTTGCCGGGTGTACGGGTGTCCCGTTGTTTTCGCATTCCCCGGATTACCCCAGTTCCGGCCATGCTAATCTGCCGTACTTAAATGCCACCTGACCTTAACCAGTGTCGACATCCCCATATTACCCAATATACTACTTGTGGACTACATAAATGCTACTGTGAGTATTATCATACGAAAAATCGTTGGAGGTGCCGTCGTTATTTTCAGTTGGCCATCCACCCGGTTGCTGGAAGATTCATTCCCTGGTACCTCGGGTTTATCACATTCTACCCCGTACTTTGTTACATTGGGGCCGAGGAACTGGCGTTCTGCCGAGGAACTGGCTTTCTGAAAAGTCATTGTCCGATTAGATGGAGACAACCGAGCATGACTGAAGGCCAACTCCCACATATATAAGGAGGCCTTCGTGCGGACTTCTATTAGATAACTCCTCCAACATTTCTACTGAGATCCAAACTTCTACTGAGACCTAAAGTGCTACTGAGACCCAAACTTCTATTGAGATCCAAACTTCTACTGAGATCCAAACTTCTACTGTGACCCAAACTTCTATTGAGATCCAAACTGCTACTGAGGGAGACCCATCAGAACTTCTCATAGTGATAAAGCGACTCACGCTCCTCCAGAACCAATCATTTCTTGTGAAGTGTTCATCTATCTAGATGTGACGAGACGCATATCATATAGCCAGAAGGGTCTTCGGGATCTTGAACCATGGTTACTCTACGGGACACTGATTCCCCAGCACATCTAGGTGATCGATCAGAGGCGTCATAATACCTCTATGGTGGTGTCCTGACATATGGGGTGTAAAATTCGCCAGCCTCGATGTGCATTCTCTTTGCCGTATTCTTGGTAGAGTTGTGGTGCGATTGTGCTCGAATGTACTGTTTTTCCCTTGTGGGTATTCCGCTATGCGTCTGCAACGTACCGATAAAGGAGAGAATAGACGAGAAAAGACGGGAAAGGACCGATAACAGGTAGAGTCGGCTGACTTTTTGATGTCCTAAAATTTCCTCCACTTCAACTGATCCTAACCAGTCCTTTTAACGTTGAAGTCCAACGCCCTCTGGTAATGGAAATCTTCTTCTGGAATTATGTTTTGTGAGCGAAGCTGGCCTGGGTGGAAGTCTTTGCTATCTCTGTATTGCGGTGGCTCTGTATTGCAGTGGCATCACAATTCGGTACAAAACTGGCTAGTCAACTTAGTCCATGAGTATTACACGGAATCTTAAACTCTGGCAGTCAATACACAGGACTGGAACCGGGACAATGCCAAGGGAGAAAACAGCCAGCGGTTCAATTTATCATTGACAGTTTTAACCTTTTGAGGAGCAACCAAAATTGAAAAGCTAAAAATATAGGGCACAACGTTCGCCGGAAGATGGACGGTACTGGATGGGTGAGTGGTGATGCTATTACTTTGGAAGAATAGTGTGACATCTTGCAATTCGCCATATCACCTATAAATACGCTGATTTTTTGCCTGAAGGAGCGTTTGGCGCATTACCAGATTGAGCCAATTGATCATCTCTCGCTGAGAATTAGTCACGATGTACGCTCAGCCGTGGGTGTTCTTTGTGCAAGTCAACGGTACACTTACCCCGCTTACTGGACATGAGTTCGGACCGTGTCTTCATGATTAGCACGGCTTTATTATCGCAATGCTCCCTCAGTCCTACGGAGTTCATTCTACAAAAGTGCTACACTTATGTTTTGACAAAGACAGGCTAGTTTGATGTGGGATTTTACAGGGACGAATTGGTGTATGGGCCTTGAATGCGTCCTCGTCCCTTGGACAGGGATGTAAAAGGCATTGTTGCGCCTGGGTCGTTTCAGTAGTGCCAATTGAATCGTGCGGATGTGCGTGGGATAAAGTTCCGCTCAAGAAATCGCTAACTTGTGTACTCGTGGACATCTACCTTTTATCATACGGTGTGGAGAAGAAATTTGCATCGCCCTGGCCTGGAGAAAAATGAATTGAAGAATAGGGATTCTATTAAATGTCTTTTCATGACTTTTTATGACTGTTCATGACTTTTCATGCCTCATTTTTGCTCTGAAAATTACAATGAGGTTATGACCTTTTGAATATTCCTGCATTGATCCTTCGCGTCTTTCTGCATTATATTCGCTTAATCAGGATAATCGTGACTCACTTCAATGTGTAATTATGAAGAAGGGTCAAAGAGACTCGAAAGATCAAAACGAGCAATGCAAAATGCCTCAAAGTGACTACGAAAATAATGCTACTGAAAGGATTGCACATGCCGCGGGAGTGATCACGGTTATCTATTGTTTTGAACACAAGGAATGACCCAGGGAGTGCTATAAAAAAAAGCATAATCTCTTGGAGATTCACAAAAATCACCAATGAAATTATCCCACTTAACAATGTCTTGCCTTGTGTTGAATACTTCTTTAGCTGAGTCATCTACACCATGGATCTTCGTTGCCAAAGTCAGAGACACGTATTTGCCGCTTTCTGGGACGTTTCTAGGAAAAAACTTCGACAACATGTCTGCATTAACTTATGGGAACCCTGACGCTAAGCCGGTTGAAATCAATTTGGAAGAGACCTATGCTTATGTTGACCTGGAGAACGGCAAGCAGTATGTGGGAGTGTTTGAAGAAGGAATAGTGTTTGGGCCCACAGTCGATCGCATTTATTTGTTGTGGAATGACGAAAGAAAGGTGCATGAAGGTCCGTTTTTAATGTGTAAATTATTAGGCGGGCCAGCACGCTGGATGTTGCGCAGAATTCCTGGAAAGGGAATCAATTACTGTTTCGACGCAGACCTCTACATCTTGCCTAACAACAAGCCAATTTAAGGTGTTGAAACTGACTGCAAATAAGAGATTCTTTCTGGGGTCATGCACCACCCACTGCAATGTGAATGACAAGGGTTCACAATGGTTCAAATGGAAGTCACTACAATGAGAATCCCAATAGGTACATGCACGTGAAAACCTTCCTTTGAGTGGCTTAGAACACTTGAAGAATATTTGGCATGTGTATCAGAGGCACCTCCAGACTGGTGTGGAAATCAGAGCCTACTATAAACTTGATTTAAGCACTTTGGTGTATGGTGTGTGGTGTATGGAACAATATTGGAGCTTTAGCATGATTGAGATCATGGCATCAACAAGCCAATTATATGAAAAAGGGCTGCAGAAGGGGCAGAATTTCCACACTCAAATCCCACTTCTCCAGGAGTGTATATGAATTGGGAATGATCACGGACATCTATTGTCTTCAAGACGGTGAATGACATATGTTATGCTATAAAGCAACCTGCGTGTCTCTTCACCGTCTCTTCAACGTCTCGCCAGGACCACCAACTCAACAATGAAAATCACCCAATTGACAGTCACCTCTCTTGTTGTTGCCCTTGTCACGGCGTCGGTGTGGGAGCCACCCAATATTTCATGGGTGTTCTGCGCAAAAGTAGGACACACGTTGCTACCGCTCTCCAAAAAGTTCCTAGGAGAGGAATCGGCAGATATGAGCACTTTTCTCCATGGCGATCCGTCTGCTAAGCCAGTGGAGTTTTACTTTAACCGTGGCTACCTTTTTACTAAGCCGGAGTACGGCCGACGGCAGTACGTGGGGATATACCAGGATGATTTGGTATTTGGACCGTCAGTGTATCCTCAATTCTTGAACATGAATAAGGAAGGAATGGTCCTTGATGGGCCTTTTTTTATGTGTAGGCTAATGGGACGGCCAGCACGGTGGATCTTGCACGGGCTTCCAGCCAAGGGAATCGATTACTGCTTCGGCGTGGATGTATACATTTTACCGTTCGACCGGGACACGAGGACCATTGTCAATATTGCTTCTCGGATTGCAGCGTTTCGGAAATTGCAGGCCCCCCATCCGTATGCGCCTGTGGATTTGGATGCATGCAGCATTCACTATTATGGGAGGTATTTACGGAAGGACATTATGGGCCTTGTGAATAACAACGAGAAGAATTGTGACATTTACGTCAACGACCAGCTCCAGCCAAAGGTCTACAAACCACGTCCTCGTGTGAACCTAGTGGAGATGAACTGGTGAGTAACCTTATGAAGTCTGTAGGAGTTAGTAAATAAGATGGCAATCAGTAGACAGAGTTGATTGGCAGTAGGTAAAGATGATATGCAGTAGATAAAAATGATATGCAGTAGATAAAGATGATTGGATTAATAGGAATTGAGCAAGATGTGTACTTGTAGCAAAGTTAGAACAATACCCAAAATTGAATCAGAGTATGGTTGTGTAATGTTAGAAGTTTCAAATGAAAAATCGATATTAGAAGGATTTTGCAAGTGGGTCAAAATTGACTAGCAAGGATGGGCAATTTGTTTGATTAATAGAGGACAATATGCTATTTTATAAATAGTGAATAGACTAGACAATATGCTATTTTATGAATAGTGAATAGACTAGACAACATGTCATTTTATAAATAGTGAATAGACTAGACAATATGCTGTTTTATAAATAGTTTATGGTAAAGTGTAAGGGTGCGTCTCTTTATGGTTCCTCCCGGTGTTTCCAATTTGCCACCCCTTTCCTTCTTTTGAACATAAACTACCCCTCACTAACATGCGTCCTCCTTTCTATATAAGCATGGAAGAGACTCGACTGAAAACAGGAGTCTACTTGAGTCTAGGCTCATCAACCCCCAGATACATCAGGAGCAAGAACTTAGCCTTGAGAAAATAAAAGTCCATTACTTAATCCTAGTTAGTCTGGTATAGATATCAAGTAATTAAGAATATCCATAATACTGTTTGGGTGAGTTCCTACTATTAGTAGCCTTTCCGAATATACATTTGCCGTTAGGTTATCGTTCCTGGGAAGGTCACTGATATATATAAGCATGTTAGAAGCTTAAACTTAATGTGATTCCGCTTCGTCTCGATAGCCTCAATAGTCTTCATTATACCATCATCAACGAAAATTCCATCGAGATCAAGAAGTTGAATAAATTCATCTTGGTCCAGAAGATCGCCGTCAAGAAGACCTTTAAAAAGTTCTTGAACCATTACTCCGATAAGGAAATGGCCCAGCATTAGGCTGACTGCTTGACCTATACATTGCAGTCAAACCCTCTGTCTTTCATGCGGTTTGATTCGTCCCAACTCACTGATCGCTTGCTGTATCCATTGCCGTTAGAGATCTTCAGGAGAGTTACGCCGAAAATCATCCTTAACCCCGGGGGATTAGAGAAATCCCATACTCAGTTGACTATTGCATACGCCAGAAACTCCACTATATCAGGGCAGTCTCGTCCGGACGAATACTTCCCTCAACTAAACGTGAGTATCGACCAGTTTGCCAAGTTCGACTTGATTACCTTCTTGAAAAGGAATTTGGTCGTGCATTCGCTTATTCCCGATGACGTTGTTTCCATCAATGATTTTCACTTGAGCACCAATGTGTACCTTAACATTCCCAAAGTGAGTAATCGTCGCCTTGTATCAGTAGTGTACTTGTCGAGTGAACCTGCCAACCAGGACCACTCCATGATAGTCTCCTACAACGACTCTCCCACCTCGATTATCGTTGCTTTCACCGGAGATTTGCGGAAGTATACGTATTGTTGCGTGGCCATGGCCATCGTAGAGTTGATTCTCAGCTACATGACTTCCGACAACTAAATCGCCAAGGCAAGCTACAAAAAAAATTGACCAGTATGTCTATCATGATACGACTCCTCCAGCTATTAGTATGAGCATACAATATCTATGAATGACTCAGTTAAGCTGGTCTTCCGAATTCGCTTTGACAGAACCCATTACTTCCTCCATAAAGATGCCAGTCGTTCAGAGATGCTAGTCGTACAGAGATGCTAGTCGTTCAGAGATGCTAGTCGTTCAGAGATGCCAGTCGTTCAGAGATTCTAGTCGTTCAGAGATGCTAGTCGTTCAGAGATGCTAGTCGTTCAGAGATGCCAACGTCCATCGATGGGTCTGTCTCTCCACTTTCGACAAAATGGCTCTTCGCTTGCGGATACCAGAGTCTATGAGGATAGTTACTACATGTCGCTAGACACCAATCTCTACACGTCGCATGAAGTTACGTCCAGAATCACATTCGACACCGAAGAAATGATTCCTTTCAATTCTTTCAGCATATACTCGAACGACTCCAACCTACATGCGTTTGAAACGTCATTGGTGTCGGAAGTCCAAGACAATTTGCTCTGAACCAAGTTTAAGCAGACCTCATTGAGAAAGTTGCCATTGAAGATCCAAAATCTCCTCAAATTCAGCTTCATCCATCCTTTTAAAAACTATTGGAGAGATCTGGGGTTCTCTTTTTGCCAAACGGTTGTTTTGGTCGAATGTGTTGGAGTCTTGGTTTTGGTCTTGGTCGAGTCATGAGACTACAGACTCAAAATTCGTGAAGGAGTTTCATGTTATCTATTGAGTCCACCAGAAGTGGCATAAGTATAGTGATGCAAGGAGTGTATTATGTTTACTCGTTGCACCACTGTATTGAAAGTGGTTTATTGAAAGTGTTTTAATGAAAGTGTTTATTGGAAGTCTTTTATTGAAAGTGTTTTAATGAAAGTGTTTTAATGAAAGTGTTTTATTGAAAGCGTTTTATTAAAAGTGTTTTATTGAAAGTGTTTTATTAAAAGTGTTTTATTGAAAGTATTTTATTGAAAGTGTTTTATTGAAAGTGTTTTATTGAAAGTGTTTTATTAAAAGTGTTTTATTGAAAGTGTTGCATATACGGCTATAGCCTTGAGTCACATAATAATACACCCTCTCCTACCTTTGCCATGGACGCTTTTCTCAGATACAGTCTCTACGGATCCTATATATAATGAACCTCTCTAAGGAGAGATTTATAGATATAGTTTCCACGGTATTGTCTTTAATAAATAATAAACTTATTTCAATACATATTATAAATATAAATAAATTATATACCCGGAGGGGTCTATTTATGGTAGTTATATATTTATTTTTTTCCTTGCCTTTGACAGGATATGTATGAATAAGAACTTATTTACCGTTAAAAAACATCATAGCCCCGAAGAGGGTTATCACCCCTGGCTTCGCCTAAATAATCATCCCATAAATCATTATCATTATCATTATCATTATCATTATCATTATCATTATCATTATCATTATCATTATCATTATCATTATCATTATCATTATCATTATCATTATCATTATCATTATCATTATCATTATCATTATCATTATCATTATCATTATCATTATCATTATCATTATCATTATCATTATCATTATCATTATCATTATCATTATCATTATCATTATCATTATCATTATCATTATCATTATCATTATCATTATCATTATCATTATCATTATCATTATCATTATCATTATCATTATCATTATCATTATCATTATCATTATCATTATCATTATCATTATCATTATCATTATCATTATCATTATCATTATCATTATCATTATCATTATCATTATCATTATCATTATCATTATCATTATCATTATCATTATCATTATCATTATCATTATCATTATCATTATCATTATCATTATCATTATCATTATCATTATCATTATCATTATCATTATCATTATCATTATCATTATCATTATCATTATCATTATCATTATCATTATCATTATCATTATCATTATCATTATCATTATCATTATCATTATCATTATCATTATCATTATCATTATCATTATCATTATCATTATCATTATCATTATCATTATCATTATCATTATCATTATCATTATCATTATCATTATCATTATCATTATCATTATCATTATCATTATCATTATCAGCGAAACTGTTAAATTTACCGGCCGTAGCATGGCATTTATCTATACCAGGTATCGTATAGAGAAATAAGGGTAATAGTAAGTCATAAGAGGATAGATTTTAATTTAAGGGTTTGGTTTTATTTATTAAATATCCCCACCTAAGGCCTAAGACCTAAGGCGGAATAAATTAAATAAATTCATAAATACAAACTACTATCATTAGTTTAATTTTTTTACATATTAAAAAATCTTATCTTATCTTATCTTATTTTTATATTAATACCTTATATATTATTTTTAATTAATTTTATTTTAATTAATTTAATGACATATATGAATATATAATCCATAAGGATTCTAAAATATATTTTTCCCAACCGTTTTCTCCCCCTTTCCTATGCACGCATGCTTCCGTAATTACGTTTTTCCGGAACTTCTTGGATGTGTACAGTGATTTCAAAACAATTCACAATAAAACGATTACCACATTAGCAAATTAGAAAACCAATAATTGAAAGAGTCTCGTACCCCTTCCAGTTCCGTCCCTTTTGGTTTAGCCTTGACTAAATTGCAAACTCTTAAATCTATTACATATAAGGCAATCCTCCAGATTCAACATTTCAGAATCTTGAATTCTAATGAAAGTTGGCGTGAACATTTGGTATGAAAGACCGCGAAGGAGTAAACATTTTGCTGCGCTGGTTTGAGTAGTTTTCAAAAACACTGTATCCTCAATCTTCTTCAAGTAACCCCGACGTTTTCCTTCCGAGAGTATGGACCAAATAGTAGAATGGGTACTAAAAAGTCAATTAATAGCTAAAACATGTATAGTAAATCGAATGGTGATACTAATAGTGGTACTGGTGGTACTAATAGTGGTACTAATAGTGGTACTAATAGTGGTACTAATAGTGATACTAATAGTGGTACTAACAGATGATGGTACTAATAGTGGTACTAATAGTGGTACTAATAGTGAATAGTGGTACTAATAGCTGTACTAATAGTGCTACTAATAGATGGTGGTATTGTAAATATTGAACTAAGTAGAATACTTTCAGTACAGAAATGGTGGTAGCTGATATAATACCAAAATAACCTAGTACTGACTCACGGTCAAATGGAAAGGAGTATTTCACTACTTCCCCATTTCTTAATGCCCGCCTCAACTTATGACCAGAAGTAACGCTCTATGGAGATGTTACCAGCATTACAGCAATTGGACAAACGGAAGTCTTGTACGATCTCAGGAATGTTGTGCGAGTAACCGGGTTTGGCGTCAGCACTGCCCAGATTTGACTTTAGAAAAAGACTAACAAGTCCGTACAGGACCACGGAAATCATGGTGACCCGGTATATAAAAAGGGTCTCTTCATGCTAGAGGAGGACCAGTTAGACCACAAAATAGAGGTTCCAGTCAGTACAAGTCACAAGTCACCAAACGAACAAGCACTACCGTGTCTGAATTGTTGACACTCATACAGTGTTTTTCATAACTATTCAAATGAGCGCAGCAAAATGTTCAAACCACACTAGCAAAATGTTCAAACCACACTAGCAAAATTAAACAAACTGATAAGTCAAAAGGTTTTGTACTTATGACTAAAAAAATGCTAAGGATCAAAAATTTTAAATAATCTCTTTATGTGAAGTCTTGATTTAATATTCAAAATAGTAACTTTTTGAATTATTGGTTTCTTTAATATTGCTAGTGTGGTTTGAATCTTTTTAACGTGTGGGTTTGAATTGTTTTGAAAAACACTGTAACAAGAGTCAAGACCCAAGTCTTTATTGTTATGTTTTTAACGTATGATACTGGCATTTGTTGGTGGTTCCTAGAGAGACAAAAGGCTTATACGTTTGAGAGACAAAAGGCTTATGCATTTGAGAGACAAAAGAGGCTAATACAGTGCTTTTCAAAACTATTCAAATGAGCGAGATAAAAGGATTCAAACCACACTAGCAAAATAAAGTAAACCAATAATTTAAAGCGTTTCGTACCCTTTTCACTCCATTGACCCTTGATTGATACTAAAAGACTCCCAAATGACCTCAAAAGTACTACATATGAGGCAATCATCCAGATTTAACACTTCAGAATAGTTAATTCTAATGAAAGTTGGTGTGAAACATTACCATTTGGGGAGTACGAAACATTTTGCCGCGTTGGTTTGACTAGTTTCGAAAAACTGTATACATTTGAGGAGACAAAACGGCTTATACATTTGAGGAGACAAAACGGTTTATGCATTTGAGGAGACAAAAGGCTTATACATTTGAGAGAGACGTGTTACCGAAAACTTCTCCACTGGAACAATGGTATGGCTTGTTCAGACGACCAAACACTGCGATACGTTTGCCGTGGCCACGGTTGAGACCGGATATCGTAGAGTTTATAATGCCTCAGAGGTAATGTCTATTGGGATTTAAGACGTACTACACTACACTACTACACTACACTACTACACTACACTACACTACTACTAATCAGTAAGAGTGTACTAATCAGTAAGAGTGTACTAATCAGTAAGAGTGTACTAGTATAGTACCTACTACATAGTATACCTTGGTGAATGTATAGACTGTAGAGAATATATTACACAATATATAGTATAAAAATGTCTTTCACTTTTGATGCTGTTATGTTCTTAAGCGTATGATTGCTAAACTTGTATTTGTTGATGGTTCCTCAAAGGGGAACCAAAGTGGCTTACATACTTAGGAGAAACGTGCTACCGAAATCTCTCCACTAGAATAATGGTATGATTCGTTCCCGACCAAAAGCACCAATGGCGAAGTGACAAGACGACCGACCGCCGTATGTTGACATCGGATGTCGTAGGCTTATAATGTCCCAGAAGTAATGACTATGGGGATCTACCATTTATGGAACCTTGCAAATAACCCAGATATTTCGACTACAGTCTATACACCTCACCTTCTGGTAGATCCACTATATACAGAGGTCATTAGTGGAGAGGACGTAACACTACTCGACATTTAGGGTGGGTCAGGACGACCTTTCTGTAACCAGTACATTCAGCATAATATATGGAGCACCAAAGCTGATAGTCGCATTATAATAGGTGTTCACTCGGGGAGTTACGAGAGCTGTTTCTGGTGGGTCTGGAGGCAGACGACATGGTGGTATGTTTCTCTCAAATGATATTCTGCCTAATTAACAACACCAGGGTATGGAGCATCTGTAGACTTCAGGACTTGGTACGCTTTTCCCATACGACTGAGGAAGACTAGGCCTTCCTATGATGGAAAGCTAAGTTTGGCCTCACAAAGTAAGTATAGTACAACGAGGGACTTTCATGAGTCTCCTTGCTTTTCTGGAATGCTCTTTATTGCTCACTTTCAATAGTCAGAGTAGAATGAAGTCTGGATTGGATGGTAAGTGGCCATACTGATTAAGGAAGTATATGAGGAAGTGGGACGGAGCCCTTTTGATGATTTTCAAAGAATTAGGAGCCTTTGGTTTTTAGGATCCATCAACGAGAACTAGTAAGGTATGACTTTTGGTATCAGGTATCACTGTAGCAGTAGACCATTGTACTAGTAGTAGAAGCACTTCTAAGGGTAGTAGTAGAAGCACTTCTAGGGTAGTAGTAGTGTAGTGGTGTAGTGTAGTGGTGTAGTCCAGTGGTCCAGATGTGTAACATCTAATCAAATCTTTTATCCTTAATTTAATTATTATCCGATATTGGTCACATGGAAAGCGAAGATTTACCATTAATCTATGATGCCATTAATATATTTTGATAGATGTTATTTCAAATTCCTTTAATTAAAATGAAAAATAGGTTAGTTGTTAAAGTAACAAGTAATATTAGACATCTATATCTGACAAATTATAGTAGTAATATATAAACAGTGTTATAGCTATTCAGGGCAGCAAATTAAACAAACTGATAGGTCAGAAAGTTTTGTACTTATGACTACAAAATGTTAAGGATAAAGGACTTGAAATAAGCGGTTTATGTGAAGTCTTAATGAGATATTAAAAATAGTAACGTTTTGTATTATTGGTTTGTTTAATTTGCTAGTGTGGTTTGAATGGTTTTATAGCAGGTTTGAATGGTTTTAAGAAATACTGTATGATTCGGTTCTATAAGGCAGTAGATACGTCTTTGCGTCTTTGAGAATCTATTTTGTTTACACTGTTTATTATGTATCAGTTTTAATAAAAAGGAGCAGGAGTGTAGTAGTGTAGTAGTGTAGTAGTGTAGTAGTGTAGTAGTGTAGTAGTGTAGTAGTGTAGTAGTGTAGTAGTGTAGTAGTGTAGTGTAGTAGTGTAGTAGTGTAGTAGTGTAGTGTAGTAGTGTAGTAGTGTAGTAGTGTCCTCTGGTTATTATATTTTCAGTTGATGATTCCATCGAGACGAATCTGAGGTACTTAAATACTTTCAGAGGAGAACAACAGTAATGAATGCTGGCCCAGAATGGTACGGTGCTGGGTCTCGGGTCTTGAGATTTGTTAGATTGACAGTGTAGGCTCTTACCTCAATGGGTACTACCTATGGTGGGTATAACATAGTATAGTAGTAGTGGAAGCACTTCTACGGAGTATTCTATCATGACTGAACCATATAGTGGTACTTTGCTTTATTATCAGTAGTAGTACTGGTAGTTAGTATTAGTAGTACTGGTAGTTAGTATTAGTAGTACTGGTAGTTAGTTACAGTAGTGGTACTTTGCTTTATTATCAGTAGTAGTACTGGTAGTTAGTTACAGTAGAGTAGCATCAGTAGTAGCACTAGTAGCTAGTTACAGTAGTAGCATCAGTAGTAGTACTGGTAGTTAGCATAAGTAGAGTAGCATCAGTAGTAGGACTGGTAGCTGCTACAGTAGAGTAACATCTTCCATCATCTGACTTGGAGGTGCTCAGCCATAATTCAAAAGATGGTAGCTTCGGCTCAACTCTTTATCAAACAAAGCCATACCAATTCCTGAATGTACGGTTCCTCTCGTACTAAGTTCAATTACTATTGTAACAATCATCCATCAGTAGACTAAACCCAGCTCACGTTCCCCATTAGTGGGTGAACAGCCAACGCTCACCGAATTCGGCTTCAGTATGATAGGAAGAACCGAAATTGAAGAATTAAAAAGCCATGCCGCTATAAACGCTTGACTGCCACAAGTCAGTTATCCCTGTGTAACTTTTCTGGCACCTGTAGCCTCAAATTCGGAGGTAAACATAAATACTAAGACTACTATTAGGACTAGTAGTTAGTCACAGTAGAGTAGTACAGTGTTTTTTGAAACTATTCAAACCAACACAGCAAAATGTTTCGTACCCTTTCGACCAATCTTTCAAACCAAATGTTCACACCAACTTTCATTAGAATTGAAGATTCTGAAATGTTAAATCTGGATAATTGTCTAATAGGTAATACATCTAGGAGTCTTGCAATATGAGTCAGGGCTCAAAACCGGCTCAAACCGAAAGGGACGGAACTGGAAGGGGTACAATACTCTTGTAATTATTGGTTTTCTAATTTGCTAATGTGGTAATCTTTTTATCGTGTGGGTTTGAATAGTTTCGAAAAACAGTGTAGCAGTCGTTCCACATTCCCTGGTCACGTGGACCTGAAAAAGTTCTGGATCACTTGCAGTCGGCCTGTCTAGAAGGCTCGTGTACACCATATGAGTTTGTCCTTAAAGCCCTAGAGCTTGGCTCCTCGGACAAGAACAGCTGCACAGCCTTTGTCGTCGACTGGTGCAATGCTGTAGAAAATGTATGCTAAAAAATGTCCATAAGCTTGGTATCAGATCCACCCAATTCTCTAGCAGAACACAAGACACTGAAGTTCTCATTGTCAATAACCCGGGATCGGGAAAGAAGGTGCCAGTGTGAAGGTATAGTGGGCTTTGAAAACACCAAAGGCTTGTTCAGCCATCTACCATACGCACAATTGAAGCTCTGAGTTGGCGAATTCCTATCATCCAGTTGATTCATTGTGCAAAAGTACATGGGTAAAAGCTTACGATACGTGTGTATACAGTGTGTAGAAGTGTGCCCCAATGTGTTTTTCCTTATGGTGTATACCATACCAAAAACGCTTCCTGCTTTGATTCGGAAGAAGAAGACCAACCACCAAAAGTTCTTGGGGGTCCTTAACTTCCTCGTTTCTTCTCGGTTGGAGACCATCATTTGTTCCATCTTCTTCTGGCTCTTGTTCAGCTTTAATGCAGTGAAAATCGACTACAACCTGGGCAACCCAATGTTCCCTACCAGATACGCTGGTGTATTGAGACTTGTTGCAGACAGAACTGCAGTTATGGGCACCATGTTGCTTCCTCTCTTGTTCTTGATTGGAGGTACAAACAATTTCTTGCAATGGCTCACCAGATGGAAGTTCTCCACGTTCGTCATGTACCACAGATGGATTGGAAGAGCCATTGTGGCCTTGATCTTCATTCACTTCGTCAATTACTCGGTTATTGAAATGAACAACGGCTTCCCTGGCTTTATCCAGGAGGAGTACATGATTTATGGAATCATGGGTACTGTTGCAGGCTCCATCATCTGTATACAAGGTCTCTTGTTCCTTTGCCGTGCTTTTTACGAGGTGTTCTTGGTGATCCACATTCTCATGGCCTTGTGCTTTGTTTTTGGGATCATGGCGTCATATCAGCTCTTTCAAATTCATGGCCTGGGTGTTTGCCTGTGTGGGTGTTTGAGCTGTCGACACCAGAGTCATTCGTATGATCTGATTTGGTGCTCCAAAGGCCACAATTACTCTTCTTTCCGATGAGTGTTTGAGAGTCACTGTGCCCAAGCCTAGCCACTGCCTCTGTTCCTGGAGGCCATGAAACACATTATAAATTTGACTACTCGTGAGATTTGCGATTTGCTGGGAGGATCCATGTTGACAATGTTGAAGCTATATGGTGATACGTTGGGATACTATTCGACTTTTTGTGCTGTTTAGCATGTTTAATATTTAGTACATAATCCAAGTATATTTCGATCTGTATCTAAATTTCTACCGGAGATGTATGGATCTAAACTTCTACCGGAGATTCATGGACCTAAACTTCTACCGGAGATTCATGGACCTAAACTTCTACCGGAGATTCATGGATCTTCATTCCATACCCCATACTCCTTTCAATAGTATTCTCGTCGTCTTAGACTCCTTCTGCCAGTCCTGAATCTAGTACTCCATTTGTTCTGCGAGCCAATGCCCAAGTATAGAGAGCTGGAGCGCTGGGCGAGGGCCTGAGGCTTAGCTGAAGTTTCCTTTCATCTTTAAACAATCGTTTGGGCATGCAATACACTCACGTGCGCTGATGCTCAAGTTCAACAACTATAGGAGTAGTGTTGATTAGCACTTGTAACACTAGTCTAGGACCAGTATTATGAGTAGTAGCAGTGTAGTGCTAGTAGTATTAGCAGTATATATATTAGGACTAGTGTAGTAGGAGTAGGAGTAGCAGTAGTACTAGTAGTGCTAGTAGTATTAGTAGTAGTACTAGTAGTAGTGTAGAGTAGAGTAGTAGTACTAGTGTAGTAATAGACTACTAGTAGTAGGAGTAGCAGTAGTAGTAGTACTAGTGTAGTGTAGTGTAGCAGTAGTAGTAGTGTAGTAGTAGCAGTACTAGTAGTAGTAGAATAGTAGTAGTAGGAGCAGCAGCAGTAGTAGTAGTACTAGCAGTACTAGTAGTAGTAGAATAGTAGTAGTACTAGTGTAATAATAGACTACTAGTAGTAGGAGTAGTAGTGCTAGTAGTATTAGTAGTATTAGCAGTAGTAGTAGAATGGTACTAGTACTAGTGTAGTAGGAGTAGGAGTAGGAGTAGTACTAGTGTAGTGTAGTAGTGTAGTAGGAATAGTAGTAGTAGTAGTAGTAGCAGCAGTACTAGTAGTAGTAGTAGTAGGAGCAGCAGTAGTAGTAGTGTAGTTGTAGTAGTGTAGTAATACTTGTGCTAGTAGTATTAGTACTATATATATTAGGACTAGTGTAGTAGGAGTAGTACTAGTAGTAGTACTAGTAGTGCTAGTGTAGTAGGAGTAGTAGTGCTAGTAGTGCTAGTGTAGTAGGAGTAGTAGTGCTAGTAGTACTAGTAGTAGTACTAGTAGTGCTAGTAGTATTAGCAGTATATATATTAGGACTAGTACTAGTAGTAGGAGTAGAAGTAGGAGTAGTAGTAGCAGCAGTAGTAGTAGTACTAGTGTAGTGTAGTAGTGAAGTGTAGTTGTACTATTGTTGAACTCGTTGGAACATGCAATGTGCTTGTTTTGCACATTCTTGTCAACACTTCCAGATCAAACAATGTTGGATACTGCAAACGAGACAAATGTATAGCTAAGCCTCTCGGCTCTCGTCTCAGAGCTCGTCTAATCTTGGCATTTTCTTCCAAAAAAAAAAAAAAGGTCAATCAGAGAAAATCCAACGAGAGAGGTGGTGGACTTACCATATACATAGGGGATCCAGATTTGAGCGGTATCATTGTGAGAATAGTTCACTGAGGTCCAGTTGGAGCCCAATGTCATAACAATTCCAACTTACCAGAGAGCCGTGCCAAGCTCTAAAAAATTAGACTGGTAGTAATACAGTATTTTTCGAAACTATTCAAACCAATACAGCAAAATCTTTCGTACCCCTTACAAAGTCTTTCAAACCAAAAGTTCACA
>NKZA01000256.1:0-16928 GCA_002374405.1 Metschnikowia cubensis | reverse complement strand
ACTATACTACTATACTACTATACTACTATACTACTATACTACTATACTACTATACTACTATACTACTATACTACTATACTACTTTTCAGAACGGCTAATAGTCACCAAACAGATCTTCGAATTACTCAATGTCTATATTAGATTATTTCTAAAATTAAGAAATGGGCTTCTTCTCAAAACTGGGCTCTGGCAATTACATCTGGAGGATGATAAGCCTAGACTCTTTTCTCATGAGTTCTTTTCGTCCGTCATCGGCACAATGGACTATGTACTTTTACGAATCAAACAAAGGCATAACCTCGTATAAATGAGTTTAATTCCGCTCATAAAATCCAATTTGTATGGATGTGCAGCCGTGCAAAACCCATGCCGTTGAGTTATTGGAGCCTTACTGGACGTAGAGGAGACCCATGTTCAGCATTATGAGTAAACCNGCCTTACTGGACGTAGAGGAGACCCATGTTCAGCATTATGAGTAAACCCCAAAGTGGTTGGGAATGCCCAGGGTTTTGGATGAAAGAATATCCGATTTGGTATTATATTTCTCACTTCAATCTTTGCTAAGTACGGCAAATCCACCATTATATCCTGTATTGTTTTCGCCAAAGACCTGCCTGCAGTAGTCCTACTATACACTTGAAATTACAATGGCGTGGTTTCTATTCTCAAATCATAGCCATATAAAGTATATAATAGTGCATTAGAAACTGAGTGCTGCACTTTAATGTAAACAGTGTGATATGAATGCTCTTGGGGCTTGGATGTATAGTGTGAACACGTGAGAAGCCCCAAGTCCAAGTAGCCAATGTGTGATGGTCATGTTCAATTAACTTATGCTAATGACATGTTGACCATACTTTGGGATGTGCTTAAAAATGGAGAATGGCAATGTTCGCGTGTGATATATCTTTGGAGAATTGTTAAGCTGTTTTGCACCCTGGTCATCACGCCTGCCTTCTTCGTAATAACCAAGTAAAGATACTACTACTACTACTACACTACTACACTACTACACTACTACTATACTACACTACTACACTACTACACTACTACACTACTACACTACTGCACTACTGTACTACTACTACTGTACTAATGTACTACTCTTACTGTACTACTACTGTACTACTACTGTACTACTACTGTACTACTACTGTACTACTGTACTACTACTACTGTACTAATGTACTACTACTACTGTACTAATGTACTACTACTACTGTACTAATGTACTACTCTTACTGTATTACTACTACACTACTACTACACTAACTACTACTACACTAACTACTACACACCACTGCCCGACGCTCCCTTAAACATTCGAGGTCATAATGCAAAAATAGAGCCTTCTCATCAGAGTTGAAGCTATGTCAGAGCAGATTTAAAGAAACACACGTATGGACCAATTGGGTCTCTCGGTGGATAAGTGCTTCTCCTTGTCAACCACCACTTTACAGTTCTCAGTTAATGATTTCAACATCCAGATGTACCATCGTTTGGGCAACCAGTGGGCCACATCTTTGATGGCCTTTATTTCCTTGGCCTGCTGTGCCATTCCATACTTGTTTTTCTTCTATGGTGCCAGAATCAGGAAGTTCTCCAGGTACGCCTATTCGCAATAGGCGTATGGAGTCGGTGCACACGCCATACTACTGAGTGCCATACTGAGTGCCATACTGAGACACACCACTAGACAGTAGCTATTCTAATCTTCAGTTACATGGTGTTACCGGAAAATCTTCAGTTACATGGTGTTACCGGAAACTCTTCAGTTACATGGTGTTACCCGAAACTCTTCAGTTACATTAGTGTTACCCAAAACTCTCCACTAGATAATGTACAGATTGCTAGATTCTTTTAAGAAATTGTACTCAATATGGCACTAGCTCTAGGTGAAAGTCGTCTGAATATGAAACTGAATAGAAAAACTACTTTGATAATTCACGGAGACCGAAGCACATTTTGTTAGTAGACTGAATTTATTACATAAGACAATCTGGATTGATATTTCACCACATTGAATTTTAAATAAAGTTGGTGTGGAGCATTACGCCATTTGGTTTAAAAGACTGTGCTAAGGATTACGAAACATTTTGTCACCCTGGTTTGAATACTTTTCTAAAACACTGTACCAATCATTCAAAAAGTTCCCTCACCCTTCGCCCAGTCTTACAAACCATGGCCTAATGTTTTACACCACTTTCATCAGAATTCAATGTTCTGAAATCTTAAACCCAGACGATTGCCTTATATATTTATGAGTCTTGCAGTATCAGTGATGGAGCAAAACGGACGGACTTGAAGTGGAGAGGTATGAAACGTTTTGAATTATTGGTTTGAATTGTTTGTCGGACTGCTTGATCATTCTGTCGCCCTGGTTTGAATAGTTTTCAAAAACACTGTACACTGTCACATTTTCAACTCACTAGTCACATTTTCAACTCACTAGTCACATTTTCAACTCACTAGTCAAATTTTCAAATACACAATAGTACTTCACTCCATTAGTACGGTACAGCTTATCACACTAGATCACACTAGATCACACTGGATCACACTGGATTACACTGTAGTGCTGGCTGGTGCTGCTGGCTGGTTGTTTAGTTGAATAATACTCTAGTGCAATGCTGGGCGTCTCGTAAGTCTTTCAATTGAAAGGTGCTCATCTTTGTTGCATCTGAAACACATCTTTGGACTTGTTGGAGCTTGATGAGTTTCAAGACACAGACTTTTCTGTGGAACTTGTAATGGGTGGTCCTTGCCCTACTGGAAGGAGACCTCAACCTACTTTCTTTTATCAATTGTTTTGTACTATACACTTTAATGCACTCTAACCATGACCCTCTAGTCAATTTGTGTTCTGGGGCACTCTCTGCCACTCTGCCACTCTGCCACTCAGACACTCTGCCACTCTGCCACTCAGACACTCTGCCACTCAGACACTCTGCCACTCAGACACTCTGCCTCACTGCCACTCAGACACTCTGCCACTCAGACACTCTGCCACTCTGCTCACTTCTCCTCGGTGTTTTCAGTCACGGTAATCTCCTCCATGGTGCTGTCGTTGGCCTCCTGCTGGATCGTGGTGTCGTTGTGCTCGGGAAGCACGAGAGTCGAGTCTGCATCAAGAGTGGCATCGGGGTTCCTCTTCTCGTGCTTGATGGGCTCGCCGGCCCTATAACTCTTGACTCCGTTTTTGAGGAGCTCGTCAAATGAGCTGTTGAGCTTCTTGATGCTGTCCTCCGCCATGCTGGAGTTCCAGGGCGTGCTCTTGTCGTTGAGAATACTCTCTAGACTTTCGCGTTCCTCTGCACCTTCTTTTCTCTTGGCATAAACACTGTTTGCGGTGAAATGGTCGAAAGTTCCACTTTCAAAGAATAACCGGAACGAGTTTTCGCATATCGACATTTTGAGTTGTGAAACCGCCCGTCCATTACACTGCTCCTCGTTGACCATGTCCACGAATTGCTTGTGGAACGGCATGGAGATCCTGGCCAAAGGTACACCTTCCGTGGGGTGTGACATCACATATGACGTCACGTAGTAGTTGTAGCGCTCCTCGGCGTTGGCATGGTCGTTGATGGTGAGGTCGTCAAGACCAACAAATTGGATGTTCACCGAGTTGGTGCCCTGCACATATGCAATCTTGAACATGTTTTCATCCGTGCCCATCAACAGCCGTACTTGCATGCGGTACAAGATCTGCTTCTTGGCCGTGGACGTCACACTCTTTCTGTCCTGCTCGAAAAGCACGAGCATTTCTGATGTCTTGTGGTCCGTGATCACCGTGTGCATATGTTTAACCAAAGACTGCACCACTTTGTCCAAAGTGTAGCACTTGTATGCCTTGTTGCAGTATGCTTGGCGTAGACTTTCCTCGTACCACTGGTGCTCGATTTCACCGTCCAATAGTCTTTCGGCCAATGCCATGACTTGGCTGTAGCAACCCTTGGGGCTAGCCACAATCTCGATGTTCATTTCCTGGAGCTGGTGCAGGACGAGGTTCAAGTCCTTGGCGAACTGGGGAATTTTGCGTGACTTGATTTCCTTGCCAACTTCCTCATCCATGGCCTTGATCTCGCTCAACCTCTCGTAGAGCGTTCTGAAGTGCCGAAAAAAGACGTACACCGTAGTGTTGCAGAAGAGGTTGTACTTGTCACGTGCCTCCTCTTTGTCTGCTTCCCCAAGCGAGAATTTGGATGAGGACGTGGTGATCCATAAGTCTCCAGATTCATCCATTGGTGCCAATACACTCTCCTCTGTTTCACTGGTAGGCGTATCATCGACCTCTTCTTTTCTGGACTTGGTGGACTGTTTTTTCAACACATCTCTCAAGAGATCGGTTTCCCTGCCACGTTTGGCCGAGTTCGATGTCTTGTCATCACCAGAAACTTCGGGTTCATCACCCTTTTCGTCTCTGTTCGACTCATTGGCCCGTTTCTTCAAGGCATTTTCAATCACCGCCTGATCAATCCCGAAGAAAAGCGCTATAAAGTGCTTGAAGAAATCACACAACTTTTCCCGGTCTCCTTGCGAGTAATTGGACGAGTGGTTGATGAAATATTCCGAAAGCTTGATGATATCAAACACAACCTCATCATCGGTGAACTGGTAGTCAAGTTGTTCTTGTGCTTTAGGCATCAATGGATGTAATCGTTTGTTCTGCTGCTCCACCTTCACCGTGCTGATTTCACTAACCAACTGCTTGGCCGTAAGGAGCTTCTTGTCTGCCTGCTTGAAGGTCAAGCCCAAGTGGTCCAACGACTTGTAAAACACCTTCTGCTCCATTTCTCTCCACACTTTGTTCCATTCACGTTGTGCCCTCTTCCATTCCTCATCCTTTTGTTTTAATCTCTTCAACACAACAGGCACCGCTACGGCCGGGTTCTCGTGGAGCGCATCGATCACCTCGAAGCCCCGATCTTTATCGTAGATCTTGCGGATCACCTTCTTGTAGATAGTCTGCGAAGTGTGGCCCAAGCCAGGCGGAAGCTTGAAGCTGGCCTTTTGCTCTGGTGTCATGTTGGCGATGCGGTTGGCAATGGTCTCGAGGGTTTGAATGGTGCGTAAATTGGCCTCCATGTGGTAATCAAACTCGAGTCTTTCCTCCTCGATCTTAAACAAGATATCCTCATATTGGTTCTTGCGATGGGAGATGAAGCCTGCATCTTCGGATGCCCACGTGGGATGACCCACCCATTCGTCATTCAACACCTCCCAGCACATCTCGTCTCGGCCTGAACAAGGCATGTAGGTTTCGATCTTGGGTAACTGCCTGTACGAAGGTCCGTGGGCCTTGCATAGGGAGAGCTCAATCTGATGCTTCTTAAAACTGATATCCTCCATGTTCTGAGTTTTCTCCTCGTAGCCCACAAACAGTTTGAACCAGTTGAGCAAGTCGTAGTGGGAGTCACCCAAAAATGAGTCCACCCTTTGGACAAGCGTTTCTTTATCAATGACATCCTGAGAAAAGAGATTCAACATCTTTAAGAACTCGCTGTAGGTTTGCTTGTTGCCAATGGCCTTCTTGACCTTGTCGAAAAAGGCAAGTTCCTCCAGAAGCGAGGAGTTTTTGACCATTGCACTAGGAGGCACGGGTTCGGGGATTCCGGGTACCAATGTAGCATTGACTCGGGCTGCCTGTGCAGGTACAGGAGTCACGGACTTTTGCTTGGGTGCTTGGCCTGAGGCAGAGCCACGCACACTGGAATACGTGGCCTCTTCGTTGTAGTTGTTCAGATATGGCGAGTGCTGGTCACTGTTTTTGCGGAAAGCCTCGGGGTCCATTTCGGCATTCATCATGGGAACCCGGGCATTTCGGTAGTTGATGTCCTGTGCATTCAAGGCTCCGGGGGCATTGGGCTGGAAATTGCCCAACGGAGGCAATTGAGATGTGCCGTTTCCGGCATAGAAATGCTGGTTGTCGTGCATATGAGGATGGCCATTGGACGGCAATGCTTGGTGGTCTTCAGGCCTCACTAAGAACTGTGGAGGCTGGTGGTTTCCTGTGTCCGGCAAGAACTGCTTGAAATCGTTGAGGAGATCGGGGGAATTGGAGAATAACCGCGTCACTTGCTCATACACTTCGCCGATGGGTTTCTGTTCCCGTTGGTACGTCTGTAAGATCTCCAAGAATTGCTTGTAGATATCGGGCTGGTTGGCAAACCTTGTTTTGATCTTGTTGACGTACGAAATGGCGTGGTTGAACTCGATCTGGCCTCCCACCTGCTGCTGGTCCTGAAATGGGGGCCCGTTGGGGGCGTTTTGGTTGTACCACTGGTGCACAGAGGCCTGGTCGCCCAGAACATCGTTCGGTGGGGTTCCTGCAAGGTTAGGCCGGGTGGTAGTACCCGTAGGAGTCGTAACGGTGATGGGGTTTGGATCCGATGGGTCGGAAGAGCACTCGATCTTATAGCCCGGGGGTAAGAACGTGTTGAATCCCTGGATCAAGTTGGGGTGTCCCCGGAACAATGACGAGACCCTATTGATAACGCCAGGCGTATCGATGCTCTGCAGCTTGAAGTCCTTCATGATGTCCAAGAAGTTGTTGTAGATATCGGCCTGGTTGTAGAACTGGACTTTGACCTGGTCCAAGTAAGACAACGCATCCTTGACATTCAAGGGTCTGTAGGCGTTGGAGGTGGAGGAACGGCTCAACACGCCCAGGGGAATGGCGGGAATGGGTCGCGTGGCCTCGAACTCCTTTTCCGTCTCGGGGCGTGGTTTGTCAATCTTCTCGGGCAGAAGCAGCAGAGACGTTTGGCCGGGGTTCTGCACTTGTCCTGGGATGGAGGTTTGTACGGGATTCAGGGAATTCGTAATGGAACTTGGGGCGGGTCCTTGTACGGCAGTTTGGACTCCTTGTACTCCTTGAACCCCTTGTACTCCCTGTAAAGGGGGCTGAACATTTGGAATAGACGGATTCCTGCTTGGACCTTGAGTCTGGTTCGGGTTTTGGTTTTGGGTTTGGTTTTGATTCTGGTTTTGATTCTGGTTTTGGCTCTGGTTTTGATTCTGACTCTGGTTCTGGTTCTGGTTCTGACTCTGGTTCTGACTCTGGTTCTGGCCTTGACTCTGATTCTGTCCTTGGTTCTTCACATTAGATTGGATTTCTTGCGGATCCTGGGCATTGGAAGAAGCCAGGTTTTGCCCAGCACCAAGCTCGGAGTTATGCGAGCCATAGATGGAGTTGGGCAAATGCGAGCTCAAGGCTCCGTAGCCCGGAACCAGCGGGTACCGAGCACCAACGGCGGGCGGCAGGCGGTGGTCGTCGGACGAGTTGATGGACGGAATGGTGAACACGTGGCCGCCGGATGTGGACGAGCCACGGTTGCCGAGCGCTGGGAGCGACGTAAACGGCACAAACTGCTGTGACGACGTGTCTAACGTGGCTGGAGGGGGTAACACGGGGGGATTTTGTCGGCTGTGGTTAGTATGGCGTTTTGAAATGGGCAAAGTGCTCCTTTATTTTTGTTTCAATCTGGACTGTGTATCTTTTTTAGCCGCCTCTAGACACCATCTGACACAGTCTCTTGTCTGTTGTCTTGTTTTTTCTGTTCTGACTTTCAGTCTGTTTACCATCTGTCGACAACCAGTCTCTATTGAATGATCAATCTGCCTTTGTCTCTTGTTGTTGCCTGTGCAGTTCTGTCTTCTTTCCGTCTCCTGTCCCCTTCTTCTTTCGGTCTTAGCCGCACCAAATTAGAGCCCTACTTCTGGTTCCTCGCCAATATCCCCACCAATTCTCGCCAACATTCGATTCTCAATTTTCTCAATATTGAGTTTCAACAGTCTCTGAGACATGGCAGTCGCAACAAGTCGCATTGCTGTAAAACATCAAACGAGAAACCAACAAGGGGGAACAATTGCACAGAAAACCAACAAAATAAGACAAAACACCATGAAACAGAGGAGCAAATTGGACAAACATAAAGGGAAAGTAACAGCAGCGGAATAAAAATGGGGTGGCCAATTAGCAACGGGACGTCAATGCCATGGGCGACAAGTGGACAACAACAAAGGACAAAAAATGGCAACAGGACAAAAAATTGCAACAGGACGAAAAATTGCAACAGGACAAAAAGTGACAGCAAAGGACATTGGAGGGGCAAACAAATAGACACCAGCAAAGGGCATTGCAGGTAGACATTTTGTCAGATGGACATTTCGGTGGCAGATCAGCAGAACAAATTTACAACCAAGGCCAAGTGCTGTAAAAAGGCAACCAAACAGTATTGCCTAATTGGGCAACAGACAGCAGGACTCCACAAACAAAGAAGGACAAGCGTCAAGGAGACAAGGGGACAGAGGGACAAGGGGACAAAAAGTGGGAACAGAACATATCAACACTCCGCAACATCGAGTTTCAACAGGTTCAGAAACAGTGGTGGAATACCTCTGAAACACACATGAAACACTTCTGAAAGTCTCTTGAAACTCTTTTGAAACTCTCCTGGAACTCTCTTGTAACATCTCCAGACCCATCTCGATCACTCCCTGTGGGTGCCTGTTCTGTTTGGGTTTGCTCCAGGCCCAAGTGTTCTGCAAATGACGGGGTGTCGATGAAACAAATAAAAAAGCAAAAACTCATACATACTTGAAATTCTGATTCATGGGAATGCCTTGGTTGGGCCAGCGGTTCTCTTGATTGGACATGGTGCACCAAGGTTTGGGGGTTTGGAATATGAAGAGTGACGAGATAGCGAGATAGAAAAAAAGGGCCGGTGGGGATGCGTGCAGGAAAGGAGGGTTCTGCACATAGACCCGCGGAAACACGGGCCGGGTTTCTTTGATGGACTGCACATAAGCACAGTGGGGTCCCCATTTACCTATTTTCGGGCCCGGGACGAGCCGAAGTGATAATAGACGCTTCTAGGGGTAGGACAGCCTGGGGTAGTTTATGCTGGTGCATGGGTCTATTCCCGCCTCGCATCCGTACATCCACACCTTAAACCCGCTAGACCGCCGCATCCGTACACCCAGAACAAACACGGCCAACACCTCGCTCTCCGACACCCGTACACCCATATTAACTCTCAAACCTTATGGAAACCTGTAGTGCTATTCACCAAATGTATAGTAGTGCATATAGTGTATATTAGTAAAATTCGCTACTTTAGCAGCTTGTATTGTCGTGAATAGTATTGTATACAGTGTACATATAAGGCTACATCAGCAGCATACATTATAGTGGGAAGTAGTGTATATAGTGCCTTTGAGTGCATATAGTGCAAAAGACGGGAATACATCCGTACACCAACCGCACCAACATCAAGACGTCCATCCACTCTTTTCATCCAGCCCAATGAATGCCCCAGACAGATTCGAGCTCTTCATCTTGCCCGATGGAGTAGAAAAGTACGTATAGAGCGCCAGTGTGAAGAAACCCGTACCTCCGCATACTAACACAGCCCCCCAGAATCAAAATCATCCCCGACACCAAAGTCCCCAATGCGGCCATCATCAAAATCGAAAGGGAGGACCATACGCTTGCCAACATGTTGCGTGCACAATTGGCCAAAGATGACCGGGTCATATTTGCCGCCTACAAAGTCGAGCACCCCTTGTTTGCCAACTTTGTATTGCGCATCCAGACCGACGACGACTATACGCCCCGAGATGCCCTTAAAAACGCCTGTTCCAACTTAATTTCCGAGTTGGACATCATGAAGACCAAGTTCAAGGACGAGTGGGCCTTGAAATCGTTGCTTTCCAACTCGGAGTATTGAAGTGGGTAGTGTGGATAGTGTGGGTAGTGTGGATAAAGTAGGGAAATTCAGTGTGGATATATTGTGGATGTATTGTGGAAATATTGTGGAAATTCAGTGTGGAAATTGAGGGAGGTGGAGGTGAGAAATGTGTGAGAAATGGAAGTTTGTTTGAGCAAGTGTGCGTAAGTGTGCGTAAGTGAGTTTTGGTGCTTTATTTGAGCCTTGAGTGTCTAACGTGAGGTTTGATGACATTCAAATGAGCCTCGAGTGTTTCATTTGTTCATTTGTTCATTTGTTCATTTGTTCATTTGTTCATTTGTTCATTTGTTCATTTGTTCATTTGTTCATTTGTTCATGTGTGTCATTTGTTCATGTGTACCATTTGTTCATGTGTGCCATTTGTTCATGTGGGTTTCAGCAATTACACCTAGCACTGTACGGAGATTGTACTGAGTTTCTTCTGAGTTCATATTCAGTTTCTTCTGAGTTCATATCCAGTTTCTTCTAAGTTCGTGCTGGGCTCTGAGCTCCATATGCTTTCCTGAGTTTTTGGGTTTCCTTCTTTTGGGTTTCCGGCTTTCTGAATTTCTGAGTCTCTGAGTTTCTACTGAGCTCCACATGATCTCGGGTATTTGTGCCCCTGGCTTTCTAAGCTTCTGACACCTAACCTTGTTAGTTTCTGATTTTCTCAGTCGCCAAGTGCCAAGTTCAGCGATTTCAGCTTCTGACACCTAACCTTGTTAATTTCTGATTTTTTCAGTTGCCGAATGCCACGTTCAGTGATTTCAGCTTCTGGATGGTCCGGCATCTCTGATGAGAAACAGATTATCATGAGTTTTATGATTCAGCATATATTGCTGGAGCTTTAGTATCAGACTCTCAGACCAGGCGTTCTCGGTGGATATATCTTCATGAGTTTAAAGTCAGAAGTGGGGCTTGACTCCATATGTCTGGACATTGTGCTGACAAAACACTATGAACTTTTTTAAAACCCGTGGAACACCGGTTGTTGGGTCTTTCATAATGGGTCTTTGAGGTTCTGATGACTATGTGAGAATGGCATGAGGGCTCCTCGTTGGCCATGGAGTTTCTTGATACCATGGAGTTTCTTGATACCATGGAGTTGTCATGGGGGACCATTTCAGGATACGATTACAGGAGACAGGGGAGTGGTTAGCATACTACTGGAGCGTCAGATCCAGCCAAGTGCAGTCACGGTTGCCAGTTGTGCCATGACGGTTGATACAGGGGTCACAGCGTCAATCTATCAATGCAATAAAATAAAATACAGAACATTAATAGCACGGTGAGTTTCTGTGATGGTGCAGTTTGTTCAGTTTCTGGATTGGTAGTTTCTGGATTGGTGGATTTGGGTGCAGGAGCTTGGTGCAGGAACGGTGTTGTCTGCAGTACAGTGTACCTGGACCCGATAAGGATTCAGGAATGTATGGGTGGCAGAGCCGGGTTGTTACAGAGTGGGCTTCATGAATCCCCAATAGGGAGGGCCCTGTCTATGGTGGATGGATTCCTCTTTTTGAGAAACGAAGGAATAGATACTTACTACATGTTCAAGAACCCACAGTGTATGTCAGTGGTGTTGAGGATTTCTGTGCTAAACTTTACTAAGAAAAGACACTTTATATAAAACTATACCCCAGGTACAGTGTTTTTGAAAATTATTCAAACCAACCTATCAAAATGTTTCGAACCAACAAGATATAATGATTCAAACCAGTGTGACAAAACGATTCAAACCAATAATTCAAAACGTTTCGAACCCTCTCCAGTTCACTTCCGTCCATCCTAGCCGTTCACTGGTACTGTAAGACTCCCAAATGACTCCCAAATGTAGTGCACATGAGTCAATTCTCAAGATTACATTTCAGAATATTGAATTCTGATGAAAGTGGTGTAAAACATTACGCCATTTGCTTTGAAAGACTGAGGCAAGGCATACGAACTTTTTTGAATGATTGGTTTGTTTAATTTGCTAGTGTGGTTTGAATCGTTTTGCCACGGTAGTTTGAACAGTTTTGGAAAGCACTGTAGTTATGAAAAACACTGTATTATATCGTTTAAGAAATTGAGGGGTCCAAATTGTTGAAAGTCATAGTACAGTATTTTTTAAATCTATTCAAACCCATGCATTAAAACAATTCAAACGACACTAGCAAATTTAACCAACCAATAATTCAGAAAGTATCGTACGTCTTCAGTTCGGATGCTTTCGGTTTTGAGTTGGTTTTGAGTCGGTTTTGAGCCCTGACTAATATTGCAAGACTCCTAAATTTATAAGACAATCATCAGATCAACTTTTCACTTTGAATTTTATTAAAACTGCTTGAAGCATTACGCCATTTGGTTTGAAACTATTCAAACCAAAGTGACAAAATGTTTCGTACGGCTTCGCACAGTCTTTCAAACCAAATGGTAATGTTTCACACCAACTTTAATCAGAATTCGATGTGATGAAATGTTAAATCTGGATGATTGTGTAATAGCTAATAAATCTAGGAGTCCTGAAATATTAGTCAAGGCTCAAAACCGAAAGAAACTGGAGTGAAAGGCGTACGATACTTTTTGAACGATTGGATTGTAATTTGCTAGTGTGGTTTGAATCGTTTTATCACGCTGGTTTGAATAGTTTTGAAAAACACTGAACAGTATTCAAACCAGCGCAGCAAAAGGTTACGTACTCCTTCGCACAGCCTTTCAAACCAAATGTTCACACCAACTTTCATTAGAATTCAATGTGATGAATGTTAAATCTGGAGCATTGCCTCATATGTAATAGATTTAGGAGTCTTGCAATATTCATCAAGGGTTAAGACGAAAGGCACTGAAGTGTGACGGGTAGGAAACTCTCTAAATTATTGGTTTGTATAATTTTCCAGTGTGGTCTGAATCTTTTTATCGTGCGGGTTTGAATAGTTTTGAAAAACACTGTACAACACATTGTGCCACATTGGTTTGAATAGTTTCGAAAAATACTGTACTCATTACAGAGTCTTTCAAACCAAACGCTCACACCAACTTTCATTAGAATTCACTATTTGAAATGTTAAATCTGGAGGATGCTTTATATGCAGTACATTTGGGGTCATTTGGGGTCATTTGGGAGTCTTTCAATAATCAAGGGTTAAGACGGACGTAATAGAGTGAAAGGGGTACAATACTTTTTGAATGATTGGTTTGTATACAGTGTTTTCTGAAACTATTCGAACCAACACAGCAAAATGTTTCGTACCCTTTCGACCAATCTTTTAAACCAACTTTTCACACCTATTTTCATTAGAATTCAAGATCCTGAAATGTTAAATCTGGATGATCGTCTAATAGGTAATACATTTAGGAGTCTTGCAATATGAGTCAGGGCTCAAAACCGGCTCAAAACTGAACTGAACCGAACTGAACTGAAGAGGTACTATAGTTTTTGAAGGATTGGTTTGTTTAATTTGCTAGTGTGGTTTGAATCTTTTTATCGTGCGGGTTTGAATAGTTTTGAAAAACACTGTATTTGCTAGTGTCGTTTGAATTACAGTGTTTTTGAAAACTATTCAAAGCAGCGCAGCAAAATGTTTCGTACCCCGTCGCACAGTCTTTCAAATCACACAAACTTTAATCAAAATTCAGTGTGATGAAATGTTAAATCTGGATGATTGCCTAATAGGTAATAAATTTAGGAGCCTTGCAATATTAGTCAAGGTTCAAACCGAAAGGAACTGAACTGCAAGGCGTACGAAACCTTTTGAGTTATATTGGCTTGTTATTTTGCTAGTGTGGTTTGAATTGTTGTATCGCGCGGGTTTGAATAGTTTTTAAAAACACTGTATTTTAACGCGCTAGTTTGAATGGTTTTAAAAAACACTGTACAATTCAAACGACACTAGCAAATTCAACAAACCAATAATTGAAAAGTATGGGATCGCTTCCAATCCTTGGTTAATATTATAAGACTCCCAAATTTGTCTAAAATGTGTCCAAATGTGTCCAAATGTGTCTAAATTTGTCCTAAACGTCACAAATGGACTGCATATAATACAATCCAGATTTACAGTGTTTTTCAAAACCATTTAAACCTGCACGGTAAAACGATTCAAACCACATTAGCAAATTAAACAAACCAATAATTTAAAGAATTCCGTCACTCTAGTTCCGAATGACTCCCAAATGACCCCAAATGACCCCAAATGACCCCAAGTGACCCCAAGTGTACTGCATATAAGGCATCCTCCAGATTTAACATTTCAGAATACCAAATTCTAATAAAAGTTGGTGTGAACATTACGCCATTTGGTTTGAAAGATTGGGCGAAGAGTACGAAACATTTTGTCGCGCTGGTTTGAATGGTTTTCAAATACACTGTGTACAGTGTTTTTCGAAAGTATTCAAATGAGCCCTGCAAAACTATTCAAACTAACGCAGCAAAATTAAACAAAGCAATGGTTCAAAAATCTTCGTACCCCTGTCTTTCAAACCATGGTGTAATGTTTTACACCAACTTTAATAAAATTCATTATTCTTAAATCTTGAATCTGGAGGTTTGCATTTTGGTCTTGTAGCAGTCAAGGCTAAAACGAACAGAACAGAACTGGAGAGGGTACGAAACTTTTGAATTCTTGGTTTGAATCGTTTTATCGCACTGGTTTGAATCATTCTATCTTTTTGGTTGGAAACATTTTGTGGGGCCAGTTTGAAACATTCTGTTGCACTGGTTTGAATGGTTTTCAAAAACTGTATCGTTTAAGAAATTGAGGTGTCCAAATTGTTGAGAATCATAGTACAGTGTTTTTGAAAACCATTCAAACCAACACAGCAAAATGTTTCGTACTCCCCAAAAGGTAATGGTTCACACCAACTTCCAGAATTCAAGATTCTGAAATGTTAAATCTGGATGATTGTCTTATATGCAGTACATTTGGGTCATTTGGGAGTCTTTCCATATTCATCAAGGGTCAAAACGGACGGAACTAGAGTGACGAAATTCTTTAAATTATTGGTTTGCTTATTTTGCTAGTGTGGTTTGAATAGTTTTATGGTGAGGGTTTGAATCATTTTCAAAAACACTGTACACTCCCGTATTCTGGAACAGTCATCAGGTTAAGTTCCAACCATTCAATTTTGTGTAGAACTTAGTGATCATTTTAATCATGTATATTAGGATCGGTATCTAAATTTATACTCCGAGTCCTTATTCTCTTTTCTATCCTCCTACCATGAGGATTCCGAGATCCTTATTCTCTTTTCTATCCTCCTACCCTGGAATCCTCGTCCTTATAGACTGCATCTGTAAATAATCACCTGAGCATGCAGGATACTCACTTGTACTGATGCCTCAAGTTCAACACAAATTGGTGTAGCTGTATTATGGAGAACATGTGCATTTGGGTGCGAAATTACGAAAGATGTCCGTGGGCCACCACACTCACATTACACCAACAAAAGTCAAACAGTATCCCAAAAAATACAACACACAGTTTATTGGACTCGCCGATCATACCATCACTATACAGGCTCTTCACTTTTCAAACGCACCCAGCTCATAGAACCATCCAGGCCGTGGTCTAGCCTCCCTTACCAATATACAGTGTTTTTGAGAACTATTCAAGCCAATAATTCAAACGTCTCATACCTCTCCACTTCTGTTCCGTCCGTTTTGCTCCATCACTGGTACTGGAAGACTCATAAATACAGTGTTTTTCAAAACTATTCAAATGAGTGTGGCAAAATGTTCAAACCACACTATCAAAATTAAACAAACTGGTGAGTCAAAAAGCTTCGTACTTATGACTAAAAAAATGCTAAGGCTCAAGGATTTGAAATAAGCTGTTTATGTGAAGTCTTAATTAAATATTAAAAACAGTAACCTATTGAATTATTGGTTTGTTTAATTTGGTAATGTGGTTTGAATCATTTTACCAACACAGAAAATGTTTTGTACTCTTTCGCTCAATCTTTCAAACCAAATAACGTCATGCTTCACACACTTTATTTAAAATTCATGTGATGAAATATTGGTCTGGATGATGGCCTTATATGTACATTTGGGATATTTGGGACATTCCGGAGACATTTGGGGACATTCTGGAGACATTTGGGGACATTCTGACGAACCAAATGGCTGAATATCAACTCAAGGCCAAGAGTGAGTGTCCTAGTCGATCATGAGATAGGTGAGTCGTTTTCGGGTTAAGCCACATGATACGAGATATGATGATCTTCAGAATTTCAGCATCACTTCTCAATTTCGATCACTCAATCGACAAATACTCAATCAGCAATGTTTATGGAGCGAATCACCAATGTTGGTTAGTGATTGTGGCATTATTTCATTCATTACCACGTCTTCCTCATTGATACTGCAGTCAATATCAACAATCACAACTTGAACATTGATGAAACTCAATCTTGACAGTACCATTCGTTTCCACTGACTTTTACCATTCGGTATTGAATCAGACAATCACCAGCCAACCTTAATTGATATGAATGTCTATTGGAGGTTAATAATCGCCAATTATAATCTCAAATGGTTCCTCAATCATTCCGGCCACCTTCACAAAAAATACCATTCCAATCAGGCCTCAATCACCAAAATTCAATCATCAATCATCAATCATCAATCTCCAAGCTTCAATCATCAATCTCCTTCTCACCAATATTAGTCTCTCCTAGACTCAGCGTTACCCAATCAACCAATCACTCAACTATCGGCATCAATGTCTCGACTCTGCCTGACATTGTCCCCTTTGTCTTCTTGTCCACTAAAATCTCCCCGACTGAGTTTCTCCTCTAATTCTTCTCCTCTAATCTTCCCAACTGAGTACCTCCTTATTACTCAATGCCACGATACACTCCATCAACTACTTCTAGATTCTGGATCCATTTGGGGACATTCTGGAGACATTTGGAATCTTTCAATATTAATCAAGGGTTAAGACGAACGGAACTGAAGTGTGACGGGTACGAAACGTTTTGAATGATTGGTTGGTTTAATTTTGCTAATGTGGTTTGAACCTTTTTGCTGCCCTGGTTTGAATAGTTTTGAAAAGCACTGTATGAGGCAATCGTCTGGGTTTAAAATTTCAGAACATTGAATTCTGATGAGCGTTGGTGTAAAATATTACGCCGTCTTTCAAGTTCTGGGTACACCCCGATAACTTGATGGAGGTCAAAGCTACCATCTTGCGTCATCTTCCTGTTCTCGTATACAAC
>NKZA01000227.1:0-21692 GCA_002374405.1 Metschnikowia cubensis | reverse complement strand
GTGTGAACATTTGGTTTGAAAGATTGTGCGAAGGAGTACGAAACATTTTGCTGTGTTGGTTTGAATGGTTTTCAAAAACAGTGTAGTAACAGTCCAATTCGGATGGGTAATTTCTCTGAAAGCATCAAGACCCTATACTCTAGACGAGAGGAAAGAATAGCTACAGTTTACAGTGGTGTGTAACTAGCACTTCTAATCAATATCAACACCCCATTCTACACTCACCATGAGTGAAGTAGTCTGAATTGTGGATTCAAGAGACCACCCATAGAAAGTATATTTTATTATTTCCAGGTGATAAATCTCCTAGTAAAGCTCTACACCCTGATCACTGAATTAGTACAGTCACTTTACTCCTCCCTTCACTCACTCCTCCCTTCACTCACTCCTCCCTTCACTCACTCCTACCATGGTCTCGTCACTCACTCACTGTTGCTCACTAATAACAGTAGTACCACCTACAACACCACGTCTCCTCTGGCATCTAAA
This sequence comes from Metschnikowia cubensis, assembly GCA_002374405.1. NCBI lineage: Eukaryota > Fungi > Ascomycota > Pichiomycetes > Serinales > Metschnikowiaceae > Metschnikowia > Metschnikowia cubensis. Next base: position 21,203 of record NKZA01000227.1, on the reverse strand, counting down.
AATCAACCATTTGAGCAATCATCAAGTAAACCAAAAGACTGAACTGAACTAATGTAAGTTATGAAATGTAGTGTCCAGTAAACCAAAAGACTGAACTAATGTAAGTTATGAAATGTAGTGTCCAGTAAACCATGGGGAGGTTCCAGTGTGAGAATACATAATTCATATACATCTGGGAGAGTGCGTGGCCAGTATGGAGAGCCGATACTGGAGTATCAGTGCGCATTAGCCAGGAGAGCACTAGTACACCATGGATTCTCATTAGTGATTTAGTATGTTACTGTTGCGGCTCAATTACCTGAAACACGCACTCGATACGTCTCCACTTCCATACACCAGCATCGCATCCACAATTTTTTTGAGTACTCAACAATGCATCTTTTTAGTTAACGAGCTGAATGTATTTTATTTTATTACTGATGGTTACTTTTCACATTAGAATATATCAGGGGTGTTGGTATAGGATGTACTGTGGAAAGAATCGTTTATGCACTCATCTCTAGTCGTTGAGCATGTAATTACTGAGTAGTATTATAAGTGTAGTGAGTGAGTAGTGAGTAGTATTATAAGTGTAGTGAGTAAGTAGTGAGTAAGTAGTGAGTGAGTAAGGAGCAGTGAGTGAGCAGTGAGTGAGCAGTGAGTGAGCAGTGAGTGAGAGCTACAGTAAGGTTAACCACATAATTACATTTCAAAGTTAAAAAAGCCCAATAAACACTTAATAGTACGGCCGACTGGACCGCATCAGCTGTGGGCAAGTGTACTCTAGTGAGTGCTACAGTACTTGGTGAGTAGTGAGTAGCGAGTGACTACCTTGACTAACTAGTCATACACCCACCAGCGCGCATTGATACTACGTCCCCTTCTTACGTACGCCATGAACATTGACGGCATCGACCCGTCGGGGGTCCGGCAGCTTCTCCTCCAGCACTCGCTCCTGCCGCTCGTGTCCATTGCTTCGTCGCATAATGCGGACAAGGTGTTCCAGGCCCAGTGCAACAACCTGCTGGTGTCGTGTCTCCAGATCATCAAGCCCTACGGCAACAATGCCTTGTACCCAACGTACCACCAAGGATACCGCATCACCAACACGTCGTTGATCACGAAAAACTATACGCTGTTTCCTGTTCGCTTTGAGCTGCCGTTGACCGACCTCTTGGCTCTCCATAGTCAGAATGACGATAAGATCAAGTCGCTTTTCAGTATATCGTCGCTAGAGTTGGTGTTGCAGTCGCAAGGCAACTCACAAACCGATCTCTATGCGGAGATGTTCCAGAAAATCATCTCCTCCAACCGCATTGTGCTGTTTGATACCTTCAACCACCCAGTTCTGCAGGTGTTCGTGGTGGACATGGCCACGGATTCGTTGGACTCCGTGCGTTCTATGATTGTGGAGTTCCGCAACTACCGCTTTCCCAAGTACTTCCAGATCTCCGACTTGTTGATCCACGTGTTTGTGTTGTATGATGCTGCTGTGGCCCTGTCGGATGTGGCCGACTACCAGGAACTGCTCCGCTCCGAGCTTTCAGTGTACTCCACGGCTATACCGCTTCCAGAGGCCGCTTCAGAGACCACGGAAAAAAATATGGATGCTGACGCTATTTTTAGGTTGCCTCAGGATGAAAATCTGACTATAGAGCAGGAGGTACAGGCCATTACGCTCCAGAAGAGCCACGAAGAACCTAAATGGCTCGATCTCCCCAAGGAGTTGGATACCACGCTCAGAACAAAGATCCACGAGTTTCTCTCCTACCAATTGATCCCACACATGGAGCGCAAGATCCGCACGTGGGACGACTCGGTGCTCTCGCCCAAGAAATCCATAACGGGCCGCTTTTTCTCCGTCTCCAGAAAGCTCTTCAACAACGATCATAGCCCCACCAACAACAGCACAACCCCGGGCTCCTACAACACACAGGGCAATTTCTACCACCGCTCAGCACCCGAACAGATCATCCGCAAACTAGCAGATTGGTCGTTGATGCTCAAGGACTTCAAGTACGCATACTCCACTTACGACTTCATCAAGAAAACCTTCACCAACGACAAGGCTTGGGTGTACGTTGCAGCCAGCCAGGAAATGTGCATTATGTCTCTTCTCTTGGCCCAAACCCAACAGCTCACCTCAGACACTCTTCCTCTGCGGCCCGATAAGAACTTGCTTCGAAAAATCCGCCACGATATCATCGAGCCCTACATCGACAACCTATCGTATACGTTCAAACTGCGATACAACATCAAGACCTATGCCATCCGAACATACATCATTGTGGCGGAGTTGCTCATGCACATGAGCATCATGTTCAACATTCCGTGGTGGTGGAGTGATTTGATCGAGACGTACTTCTTGAAAATCATCTATGAAATGGATACACATGCGCCTCATGGCAATGACGAACCCAAGGCCACACGGGCCATTCTCTACGAAAGACTAGGATATGCAAAGCTCAACAGCAATACGGTGCCAACGCCTTACATGCAGAGCATTATCAATATCTTTGAAAAAGGCATAGTTCCCGCAAAAGTGCCTGAAGTCGAGGAAGGTTTTTACAAGAACCCCAACAAGTTGCTACCCAACAACGATGCAGGTATAGAGGGCTTGACGCGGTTCCGCAAGAGTGCATTATGGTACATCCTCTCGATGAGGGAATGGGCAGCCATGGCCAATATACGAGAGGTGCAGAGGTTGATGAAGAGCATAAAAATTCCGTATGATTTGGAGAGTGTGAAGGATCAGGAATCGTGGTTCAAGCGTGACGATCTCGTATTAAACAGACTAAAAGAGTTGAGTCAGTCTTAAGGGAGGATGGAAAAGAGGAAAATAGAATGTTTTGATGGTTCTGAAGAACTGAAATCGAAGCGTTAAGAATCCAGAGGACAGGATCAGAGTTCTGTTATTCATCGTGAACCATAGTTCATCCGAGGTGACACCAAATGAGGATTATCCAGAGAAATCAAGAAAATCGAAATTCATAATTGGATAGAAAAGCTGAATGAAGAATTCTTAGCTGGTTTGACTGGAAAAACCTGAATAGATTGGGTGTTCTGATTGATGAAGTACTGCGGACCATGAAGTACCTGCATACACCACATGCCAATGCACATGGACCAATGCGCTCGACATTACTGAATACTACACCATGTTCAGCAGACTCCATGCCATTTCCAGCAGATCCTCTACTATTTCCAGCCAATTTCATTGCAGCAACTCGAATTCCTGCAGATTGAATCCCCTCTCCAGCATCTTGCGCAACTCCATCAAATCAAATGCGCCTTCCACAAGACTATATTCTGTGAGGGCCAAGAAAACTCCCACTTTCCGGGACCTTTTCCACACACCAGTGTTCAAAACACTCTTCCTTACGCTAGTGTTTGGGTCGGCGGCGGTGGAGTGCACCAAAAACAGGAAGGAGATCGAGGGCTTGCAGGCGGCGTACGGAGCAAAGAATAGGGTGCTTCGAGAAGTCGCCGACAAGATCAAGGCCAAGGAGCCCGTGGACATCGCCCTGGAACTCAATGTGGCCAACTCCATGACCAGAAACAAGTACCATTCGGTAACTGATGTGCAGCTAGACCAGAGCTTTGAGGATTTCTTGAAGATGGCAGACGATGACCTTGATAAGGCTTTTGAAGTGGAGGAGCACGCTTATGTGCCAGAACCACAACTAGCTTCTTCTCTGGAGAGAAAAGACACCTCAAAGTTTCTTTAAATGGGCCAGGATGAATTATGAGCCAAGAATCATGAGCCTTATCATGGATGAGCATAGCGAAAGCTTATCTCCCATACTAATGATTAATAGAGATTAGTGATGTACTAATTGGGATGTGTGGTTCATAATGGTGTTTCTGAACCTACTGACTACTTTCTACTTTTCTATCTTTACCAACTTCTAGGCACCAGTAGTCAGTGTAAGTAGATGTATCTTTATGGTTTGATAGTCTCCAGAGCCGGTCATGTAAGAAAACTTGAATGTATTTATGTCTATTCTCTCACTGTCTATTACTTTGTGATGGGCGTCTCTTACACTAGAGCCACCTTTTTGACCAGACGACGGTGTAAATCGCCGGACTCCTGGACCTTGCCCTCGACCACCAAACGGCGGATACTCTCATTCAAATCGTGGTTTTCCACCCGGACACTCAGCTTCTCGTTGATTCTTGTCATCAAATCCGTGTACCGCACCGGAACACCACTTTCGAGAAGCAGCATCACCTCGTGGTCCAAGTCCTCACGCATTCTTCTTTGTGCAGATGTGGTACCGGTCTGAACCATATCCATATCGATCCGTCCGGTGATTGGATCCGTAGCATAGTCCTTGATGGCGGACTTGATAAGCCGCACAGCCTCCTTGACGTCGATGAGCTCCACGTGCTGGCTGAGTCTCATTTTGGCGTGTGCCTCTGCCAACCGGATCATCGACTCGAGTTGTCTGGTGGTAGCCGTGATTCTCTTCTCCGAAGATCTCAGGTCATCTCCCAACTTTCTCATATCGACGTACGCACGCACCAACTCGTTCTTGCTCTCGTTGGTAAGCACTGGGTTCATGTTCTCCTTGGCGTACTGGATGTAAGCACTCAAGAGTTCCACGGGTAGAATGGTGTATGCAGACACCGACTCCGGCACGTCCTCCAAGTACATGTCGGTGATGTGGCTGGCCAACTGCCGGTCGATGGTTTCGTCCACCTTGTCCAAAATCAAGTAGACAAGGTCGAAACGAGAGAGCAATGGTGGGGGCAAGTCGATGTTGGACGTCACTGGTAGGTTGGGGTCGTATCTGGAGTTGATGGGATTGGCTGATGCCAAGATAGATGTCCGGGCATTCAACGTGGTGATGATACCCGCCTTGGCTATAGAAATGGTCTGTTGTTCCATGACTTCATGCAACACTGACCGCGTGGTATCGCTCATCTTGTCAAACTCATCAATACAACACACACCACCGTCCGAAAGAACCAATGCTCCTGATTCCAACACCAACTGCTTGGTGTCCACGTCACGTGTGATGTAAGCAGTCAAACCCACTGCAGAGGATCCTTTTCCTGAGGTGTAAACTCCACGAGGAGCGATCTTGTGCACATATTGCAATATCTGCGACTTGGACGTGGAAGGGTCTCCGCAAAGAAGAATATTGACGTCTCCTCTGTAGCGACCACCTTTCTTGAATTGCTTATTGGTGCCTCCAAACAATTGTAAAAGAATACCCTTTTTGACGTCATCCATCTCGTAAATGGATGGAGCCAAAGACCGGGCCAACACCTCGTACACATCGTCTCGCTGGGAGATCTCCTGCACTTTGGCAATGGTCTCTGCTGAAAGCTTTCTTGTCTGCTCCACCTCCTCGCTCTCGGTGGCCTGTTGCTGGAGCGTGGAAGCATCTGCTCCCAAACGCTTGGCATCAATCTTCTTGATGTGCACCACATCCAAGTACGTCTTGTACAAGTTCTTAAGTGCCCTCTGCCGGGTGTTCACACGTACAGGAAGAGAACGGAAGATTCCACACACTTCCACACGGTCTCCGGCTCGACAGGTATCCACTAGCTCGTCATAGGCACAGAGATTGATAGAATGAGGGGTTTGTCCATCGGGAACCAAGTCGGGGGTTTCCTGTAACTTGATCACCTGCTTGTCAGCAAAAGACGAGCGGTTGTGCACAATGGCCATGGAGTTCAGCTGGCCACACACTTGACGGGGACACTTTGTGGGTTCGGAAATCACACCACGATCAATTTCAACGGCAATGGTATGGTCACAAGCGCTGCACTTGAAAAACGCCACCTTAATATCGGGAATAATGGCACTGGCCCGCAACACAAGGCCCTTGACACTGACCAACTTATCAATGTCATTGGGGTTCAATTCCCGCATGCCGTTTTTGACAGCATTGATGTTGTAGGGTCTGATGGTGTAGATGTTTGTTTCGATATCGTCAATGGAAGCAGGAATGGCCAGTGAATCCGAGAACAACGACACCAAGCAGTCCTTGACGGTTTGATCCATGATAGGAATCACCTCCTGTGGGTAATTGATGAGTTGGTAGTACAACTTGCGGGTTCCACCGTAGGCCAAAAGATTGGCAGCGTCCAAGTTGAGGTTGGTGGTGCCCAAGTCCTTCATGAGGTTCAACTGGCCCACGTAGTAGAGCTGCAGGTCCTCCGGGTCCACGGGCTGGTTGTCTGCGATTTTGCGGTACTTCATCTTGAACAGCATCAAAAAGTCCCGGAATGCATTGGTGCACTCCTGGATGGACACGTTGGTTCCCCAGATCACACGGACCGGCTCATTGGAGGCATACGCATCGGACTGAGGCTGCGAGGAGTCCAGCGAGAGGTTCCGAGCGGAAGAAGAGAGATTGTGGCCAGCGGAGGACGAGAGGTTGTGGCCAGTAGAAGACGAGAGCCGGTGGTCGAACATACGCCGTCTCATGGGAGACGACGACACGTCGGCATTGATGTCGGACCGCACGGGCCGACGCACGATTCTCTCCACCTCCGAGGTCAAGTTATCGGAGCGGGGCGCCGAGATATCTGAAGGGTGGTGGCGGCTGGACGACGTATAGTGGAGAGGAGACGAGATCTCTCTGCGCTGGGAAGACGGATTGATATCAGAGGCCGGGTTGGAGGAGCTGGACGCGAAGAAAAGCGGCGATGACGGAACCGCCGTCTGCGACTGTGATTGCGATTGGCTGTTGGACGATTTGGTCCTCAGGTTGGAGGCCTGGGCCAGGCTTCTGACGGGAGACAGCGACATAGTTGAGTTAAGGCAGAGGGATTAGTCTGCGTAGTCCAAAGGTGCTCCAAAAAGATGGGAAATCTAAATCAGAATTCTGATTTGAAAAAAGGAGGAGGAATTCAGGCTCGAGATAGCTTGAGAGGGAATTAAGAAAAACCTGGGTTCAATCCTGGAAATGCCGATTGGTTGGGGATCGGTGGTGGAGAAGATGGAAGTAGGTGGTGGAGAAAAAAACCAGACACGCGCGTAATTAGCTTTCTGTTTCGGGAATAAATGATGCGGTGCATGCAGGTCCAACGCGCTCGACTGACAGAATCGATAACTGTATAGGTATATAAGTCTCTAACTCTAGGTCACACTACATGCCCACGCGTCATGACTACACTACTACACTATGACTACACTACTACACTACATGACTACACTACATGGCTACACTAAATAGCTACTTACTATATCAATTCTGTCGCTGTACATTTCTATGACTATTTAAAATGTGACTATTTAAAATATGACTATTTAAAATATGACTTTAAAATGTGACTATTTAAAATGTGACTACTTAAAATGTGACTACTTAAAATGTGACTATTTAAAATATGACTATTTAAAATATGACTTTAAAATGTGACTATTTAAAATATGACTATTTAAAATATGACTACTTAAAATATGACTATTTAAAATGTGACTATTTAAAATATGACTACTTAAAATATGACTACTTAAAATGTGACTACTTAAAATGTGACTACTTAAAATATGACTATTTAAAATATGACTACTTAAAATGTGACTACTTAAAATATGACTATTTAAAATGTGACTACTTAAAATGTGACTACTTAAAATATGACTATACTGACTATATTCCTATATATAGAGCTGAGAGCTACTCCTTAAGCATAGAAGTCATGGGGAATAGTGACTAACTGCACGAAAGGAGTACTAACTATATGGACAGCATTGGAAATGGTATCTATGCAATGGTATCCAATGGAGATAGTCAATTCAGACTCCTGTAAAACCGTATATTAGTTGATGGTAGGAAGAGATATTGCTGAATACTGACAACCATACACTGCATATTACTGTTTTTGATATTTGATCAGAGATACCCTAGTGCATCATCTAGGGCTCGTAATAGGACAGCTACAGTGGGGTATATAGAGTTAAAAAGAGCTACAGGAGTCACTTGAGTTCTGCTCAGTAGTAGAAGAAGTTATAACCCCTTTCTTCGCGGGTTCAGGTTCCGCTTCAGGTTTAGGCTTCATATGGGTGTTGCTATTGGTAGTATAAGGCCATGCCATACACATACACCAAGTGGGCACCTCTGACGGGTACTTCTTTTATAATGGTGATCATATTGATCTTGGTAGCGGTGAGTAGCAGTGAGTGGCATTGATAACTCCGTCTCCCTCTCACTAATTATCCACACCCACTATTCTCATACCAGCCTTCACATTGATCAACAACTGACCTCGTGTCACCCATTGTATCCAAATTCAAGACCCCGGCCGCAAATTATCGTACTATAACTCTCCACTCAACATGCTGATGACCTGGAAATGAAAGCCTAGTAGTCAATGTTCTTTGTAGTCAGCTTTTCCTCGTCTTCCTCCTCCACTGGAATCCCCCAGTCTTCAATTTCGAACTTCTTGCGCCCGTTCTTGAAGGCATACTCGCCGTGGGCCTCCATCATCATGCCTCTTTCGGAAAGAACAGGGATCTTGATGATATTCACAAACCCCTGCTGGATCTTACCCGGCTCGTTCTTGTACGCCCTCTCTATTAATGCCGTCATGTCTGCGTTGAATGGCTGCAAATGCACGACTCCATCCATCAACTGCTCCACCATATGCGTGACAAAACCGTCTCGGGGGTACAACTCAACGGGCAACGAAGCCATGAGCGTGGCGGTGGGACTCAGACTAAGAATGCTCTTGAGCCCATGGAGAAACGGCACGATGTAGGTGGATAATGTGCACTCGTAGGGGTATATCGAAGGGTTGAGGAGCCCGGGCACCACGATCCGGACCATCCGTCCTTGCTTGGAGTGCAACTGCACAATTTTGGCCACATTGTCTATTGTTTGGGCAGCACTTGTGGTGGGTACTGCATCCAATCCTCCCACTCCAACAAACGTCATTTCCTGGGCACTTGCACCCGGAACCAAACGCTGGGTGATATCAAATTGAGCAGAGTAGAATTCCAGAGTATCTTCCAGAACCTCTATTGGACCAGATTTCTCGTTTGCTCGAAGCCCGTATCTCCAAGCAATCTTCAAGTCCTTTTCCACCACATTCGACACATTGACCTTCTGCAGGTCCTTGGCCAACTGGGCCTTTTTCTGCTCCTTGCTATTACCTTTGTATTCGCCCGGAAGATCCTTGGCCCATGCAGCAGGGGGACCCACGACCACCACGTGGCACGTGACCTTCTTTTCTCGGCGGTTATGGAGCACTCCCTGGGCGGCAAACGCCCGGAGAAGCACCAGCGAAAAGTCCGTAGTGCCAGATTCCTCCACTAGAAGCGACTGGCCAAGCGGCAAGCCCTGGTGCACCAAAATGCGGTCTAGATCGCCAGTTCCTGTGGATACTGTAGGCTGAGAGGACACCGAGGAAGGCCTTACAGCACGATTGAGGAAGATCTTGGGGGTTTCTTGGTCAGGGGAGTTTTCTGGTTCGGAAAGGGCTTTTTTAGCCGGAAAAGTGGGGGGATTTCCGCTTCTGGAAGGAACAACAGGTCTCCCACCAAGAGGAAGTCTGGGTGCGCCCACAGGGGTCCTCCCAAGACCAGCAGAAAGCGGCTCATTTCTCTTCCTAAACGACATAACCCGAGTATATACAGTAGTGTTTTGATGTAGCACCTAAGAACAGTGTTTTGTAATTGTACAGCACCTCAGAACAGTAATTGATATAGTATGTACTTTGTATATCAGTAGCATCTGGTAGTGTGTGGAGATGTGATGGCGCGCACTCGGTCCCCAGACCACTCCTCCACCATCGTCACTCCCTACTCCTCAACCCAACTCCACCCCCACCCCGTGCCTGACCAGAAACCACACCCCAAGTAAAAAGTGTCAGGTTGTCAAGTATAGTAATTTGTTATAGGAATACAGTGGAATACACCTACTGATTCGGAAGTTTAGTATTGATCCTATTGGCCAGTATTGAGTATTGGTTTCAGACACCTGGGATTGCATTCTGTTGTTTTTGTTGTGTTGGGTACTTGTTGTGTGAATTTGTTGTGTGGCGTGAGAAATTTGCGTGACTGAGACGTAACCACTGAGAATTAAGAGTGAGGCAGTGAGAGTGAGGCAGTGAAAACGAGACAGTGAAAGCGAGACAGTGAAAGCGAGACAGTGAAAGCGAGACTAAGTTAGGACAGGTTATTGATTACGACCAAGTACTACGACCAAGTGACTTGAAAAGAGTGATTGACCAAAGCGACTTCCAAGAGTAACTTGCTATTCGAGACTCATTGATTGAGACCCCCAGGCTAAGACTTAGACGGACGGACCAAGACTAAGACTCTCTGAGAGCAACAGATTGACCGAGGCAACAAGTGACTGAGATTCTGACTGAGAGAGACAGATATACAGACAGACTAAGAAGCACTAAGTGATTGCCTCAGACTGATTGATTCAGACAAATTGATTCAAACTGATTGACTCTGCCAACTCTCTGACTGACTGAGAGATTCTGACTGGAGTACCTGACTGGAGTACCTAACTGGAGTACCTGATTGCAGCAGAAGAGACTTCACTAAGAGACTACAGAAGACACTGCACCAGACGAAGAATGGGTTTCGTGGCTTCTATCCCCGTGACACTACTCAGCACCGGAGCATCGTGCTGCGGAGCAGCCACATGCCTGGCGTTCTGCTCGTCCATAGGAGGCACGTTCCAGTCGTCCACCATGACCCGCGTGGCATACGCCTTGCTTCTTCTCATCAACTCACTTATTTCGTGGATAGCGCTCTCGCCGTTTGTTATTCACCGCTTGGAGAAGATCACCTTTGGCTACGTCAACAACCGGTGTGGCCCGGATGGAAAAGAGTGCATTAGCTTTTCGTCGGTGTACCGCATCAACTTGGCCCTTGGTGCAATGCACTTGATGTTGGCGGGGTTGCTAGTCAATGTCAAGACAACACTGAACCCACGCAATGTGATCCAGAACGGTGGCTGGAAATTGAAGCTCTTGACGTGGCTTGGCTTGATGGCCCTCAATTTCTTTGCCATTCCGGATGACTTTTTCGTTTTCTACGGGAACCACATCGCCATTATATTCTCCACCATTTTCTTGGGCATCGGCTTGATTCTCTTGGTGGACTTTGCGCATGCATGGGCCGAAAAGTGCCTTGAGAAAATCGAACTCGAGGAGTTGACGGGGGAAGACGAGTATAATGCTGGCTTCTGGAAGAAACTCTTGATTGGAGGCACCTTGGCCATGTACGTCAGCAGCATCGTGTTGACAATTGTGATGTACTGCTTTTTTGCCGGCGGAGGGTGCAGCATGAACCAGGCGGCCATCTCCATCAACTTGGTGTTGTCGGTGATTATCTCGGCTATTTCCGTCAACCAGAACATCCAGGAATCCAACCCCAATGCCGGCTTGGCCCAGGCCTCCATGGTGGTGTTCTACTGCACCTACCTTGTGCTCAGTGCCGTTGTGTCTGAACCGGACGATAAGATGTGTAACCCATTGGTACGTTCCAAGGGTACGCGGACCTTATCTGTGATTTTGGGAGCGTTCTTTACGTTCCTCGCTTTGGCATATACCACCACCCGGGCTGCTAACCTGTCTTTCTATGACACTTCTGCCCCTTCCACAGCCTCAGCTCCAGCGACGAGTGCTCAGCCTAGCGAACGGACCCAGATGAGGTACGAGGCCATCAAGCAGGCCGTCAGCGAAGGCTCGTTACCCGAAAGTGCTCTTCGCCAAGTGGACCTTTATGACGAGGAAGACTACGACACTGGCACTCCGGTCAAGTACAACTATACGTTGTTCCACGTGATCTTCTTCTTGGCCACTCAGTACATCTCCACGCTTCTCACCATCAATGTCACGCAGGACAACGTGGGCGACTTTATTCCTGTGGGGAGGACGTACTTCTCCAGCTGGGTGAAGATCATCAGCTCGTGGGTATGTTTCTTGCTTTATGGCTGGAGCTTAGTGGCGCCCATGATCTGGCCCGACCGCTTCACCGTTTCTCTTTAGTCAGATGGAGTTGAATGGTGGCCCGATTTAGAGTTGTGGTTGATAATGTGTGGGTGTGGGACTAAGTGAGGCCACTGAAATGTTATGGATCTGATTTGGGATTCAAAGCGCGAGTCTGATCCGGAGACTAGTGTGAGTCTGAGGTTATTTTTGTTGCCTTTTTGGGATTTCAACAGCGATTTCTAGTATGGGCTGGCCAGGATTGCGCATGACTAGATTCTAAGGTGTCGCTGAGCTATGATATGCACATGTTGGATTGAATTAAAGTGTGCGTCTGGAATTTACTACTAGTGAGTCTGACACTTTATGCAGCCGTGAGTGTGAGAAGTTACCGACTAGCGAGTTACATCATCACTGAGAGTCCAAAGTGAGACTACTGAAATTTTATGAGTCTGACTATGCAATTGACTATCCATTAGTCTAGCATTAACTGACTAAGCCATGAATCTATTAGGGAAATGGCTAAGGTTGGATCTGAACTGACTAGTGTGAGCCTGATATTGTGGAACTGAAATTTGGAGCTGAAATTGTGACTGAAGTTGTGAAATGAGTGAATGGTATTTTAATGACTAGTATGAGTCTGATTCTACTGGAGTGAGCCTGATGTTCCCTCAACTAAGGATTCTTAGACTGACCAGTGTGAGTTTGCCTAGTCTGATTGTTAGATTCTCCTGACTCGTCTAAGAGTTATATTCTCCAGACTATGGAGTCTATACTGATCAAGCTTTGGAATCTATTGACGATGAGGTCTATACTGATCAAGCTTTGGAATCTCCTGACAGTGTGACTAAGTCATGGTCTGGCTTTTGACTTAGGTCTGACTTCTGACAGCGTGACCACCAGGTTAACTGACATTGGCAAACCAAGCATAAATCCGAATTTGCTCGATTATGGGTCCGGATTCATGAATCATAAAAAACCGACCAATGTCCAATAACTGAATATGGCTCCACAATGAATTTGGAGAATTGGCACTGGGTGCTGATTAGCACTGGCTGCGAATCACGTGCGTGTGCGGTGCAACAGTTGGAGAAAGTGGAGCATACACTGGAAGGGATGGAGACAAAAGAGATTGGAAAAAGAAAAAAAGACAAAGGCAAAGACATAGCAAAACCATAAGCAAAAACTAAGCCGTCTTCATCCATCGCCTAATGTTTGCTACTGCAGTTTTCTATCGTGGTGGCAGCACCTGCATATAACAGGCGCTCTCGTCATTGGCTCCCGGAAAAATCGCACTTGAAAAAACTACTTCTTCAAGACTCCAACTCCCACCATGTCTGCTATCATCAACAAGGCCACTGGCCTCGTCAACAACGCCGTTGCCAAGTCCACCCAGCTCACCCATGCTGCAATCTACTGGGGCAAGGTCGGCGCCGAGCTTGGCAAAACCGTCTACAAGAGCGAGGGCTTGGCTCCTCCATCCCAGGCACAATTTAAACAAGTCTACGAGCAGTGCTTGAAGCTTGTGCAATCGCCCAGCGAGCAGAAGGCCCTTTTGCAGAAGATCACAACGTTCCAGCCCTCCAAGGAGGCTGCTGCCAAGGCTGCCGTGTACGGTATCCACGGCTTGGCGTTCTTCTCCATTGGAGAGATCATTGGCAGACGTTCTTTCTTCGGCTACCCCTCCGTTGGCCACGAGCACCATTAAGCACCATTTCCACTAGACGTGGACCTTTGCTTCCATGTCCCTTGATGTTCATGGCTGTCTCGGTATATATAGCAGACCACAATACAGGTAGAATAATACAAAGTAGCGAAAAGTGTAAAGAGAAAGTTTGCATGAGGGACTGCACTTCCTGCTTGTTTTCACCAGTGGGTTTTTTAGGCTGAAAATGTTCGGACTACTTGGAGTACTAGACAGCAGTACTGCATATACACCACCAATGCTACTATTTTTCCATACTAGCTTTGTTGTACACACCGATTATGCAGTCTGTGTTTTCTAATTAGGTAGAGTGGTATGGTCTTCGTTCAGCTTGATACCGCATGACAATCCCAAGTAATAGGCCAGTGCTACTAAGTGCTCATAACCAAAAAAGTAGATTGTAACACAGCACTACACTGTTTTTCAAAACTATTCAAACCCGCACGATAAAAGATTCAAACCACACTAGCAAACNCACTACACTGTTTTTCAAAACTATTCAAACCCGCACGATAAAAGATTCAAACCACACTAGCAAACTAAACAAACCAATCCTTCAAAAAGTATAGTACCTCTTCAGTTCGGTTCGGTTCAGTTTTGAGCCGGTTTTGAGCCCTGACTCATATTGCAAGACTCCTAGATGTATTACCTATTCGACAATCATCCAGATTTAACATTTCAGAATCTTGAATTCATTGAAAGTTGGTGTGAACATTTGGTTTGAAAGATTGGTCGAAAGGGTACGAAACATTTTGCTGTGTTGATTTGAATAGTTTCGAAAAACACTGTATTCAAATAAGCGCGATAAAACGATTCAAACCACACTAGCAAAATAAGCAAACCAATAATTTAAAGAGTGACCCTTGATTGAAATTGCAAGACTCCCAAATGACCTAGAATGTACTGCATATATGACAATCTGGATCTAACATTTCATCACATTGAATTCTAATGAAAGTTGGTGTGAAACATTACCATTTGAGGAGAACGAAACATTTTGCCCCGTTGGTTTGAATAGTTTTGAAAAACACTGTATCTTTTGCAATATATAGATGAATTGTTTGCCGGCAATTTATCACAAGGTAATTCACTCTTGAAAACGAACATTGGTATGCATATCATGTGGTATGAAAATAGAGTACTACCTCGGAACGTACAGTGTTTTTTAAATCTATTCAAACCAGCTCGATAAAACGATTCAAACAACACTAGCAAATTAAACAAACCAATCATTCAAAAAAGTTCGTATGCCTTGCCACAGTCTTTCAAAGCAAAAGGCGTAATGTTTTACACCAACTTTCATCAGAATTCAATGTTCTGAAATCTAAAACCTAGAGGATTGCCATTTATGTACTACATTTGGGAGTCTTACAGTACCACTGAACGGCTAGGATGGACGGAAGTGAACTGAAGAGGGTTCGAAACGTTTTGAATTATTGGTTTGAATCGTTTTGTCACACTGGTTTGAATCATTATATCTTGTTGGTTCGAAACATTTTGATAGGTTGGTTTGAATAGTTTTCAAAAACACTGTACAATGTTTTTCATAACTATTCAAATGAGCGCAGCAAAATGTTCAAACCACACTAGCAAAATTAAAAAAAATCTGAGAAGTATTTTTGAAGAGTTTTCAAAATATTTTTGAAAACTATTCAAACCACCGCAGCAAAATGTTTCGTACTCCTCACAGTCTTGCAAACCAAATGTTCACACCAACTTCCATTAGAATTCAATGTGATGAAATGTTAAATCTGGATGATTGCCTTATACATACTAAATTTGGGAGACGTTTGGGAGTCTTTCAATATAGTCAAGGGTTAAGACAAACGGAACTGAAGTGTGACGGGTACGAAACGTTTTGAATTATTGGTTTGTTTAATTTGCTAGTGTGGCTTGAAAGACTATGCGAAGGAGTACGAAACATTTTGCCACGTTGGTTTGAATATTTTCGAAAAAACACTGTATCGTGCTGATTTGAATCGAGAGAAACACTGTATGATACAGTGTTTTTGAAAACTATTCAAACCAGCACAGCAAAATGTTTCGTACTCCTTCGCACAGTCTTTCAAACCAAATGTTCACACAAACTTTAATAAAAATTCAGTGTGATGAAATGTTAAATCTGGATGATTGTCTAATAGGTAATAAATCTAGGAGTCTTGAAATATTAGTCAAGGCTCAAAACTGAAAGGAACTGGAGTGAAAGGCGTACGATACTTTTTGAATGATTGTTTGTTCAATCTGCTAGTTTGATTTGAATTGTTTATCGCGCTGGTTTGAATAGGTTTCAAAAAAAAAGTACTAGCCACCAACGAATCTAACAATACTAGGTAGCAGTGGAAGACAGTGGCCGAAGCTCAACCATATACAATTAAACATACCTAATAATTCTTGTTATATCAAAAGTCAGTTCAATCATAGGTAGTCAACAGAGTAGACAGTCCAGCGACAGTAGTACATACCCCATTGTTAGTAGCCATCGGAGAATATCAGAGGCACCTGTAATGGCCATTCCCGTAATGCTCCGATAAGGCAGGAAGTAAAGTCCACCTCGAAGCAGTACAGTGTTTTTGAAAACTATTCAAACCACCACAGCAAAATGTTTCGTACTCCTTCGTATAGTCATTCAAACCAAATGTTCACACCAACTTTCATTAAAATTCAATATTCTGAAATGTTGAATCTAGAGGATGACCTTATATATAGTACATTTAGGGGTCTTGCAATATCAATCAAGGGTCAAAATAGATGGAACTATTGGTATTTTTCGAAACTATTCAAACCCGCACGATAAAAGATTCAAACCACACTAGCAAATTATACAAACCAATAATTTAAAGAGTGACCCTTGACTATATTGCAAGACTCTCAAATGACCCCAATTGTACTACATATAAGACAATCTGGATCTAACATTTCATCACATTGAATTTTAATGAAAGTTGGTGTGAACATTTGGTTTGAAAGACTGTGCGAAGGAGTACGAAACATTTTGCTGTGCTGGTTTGAATAGTTTTGACAAGCACTGTAGAAGGGTAAGAAACCTTTTGAGTTATTGTTTAACTTATTTGGCTAGTGTGGTTTGAATCGTTTATGGCGCGAGTTTGAATAGTTTGGAAAGACACTGTATTCAGAAGCCAACGCTGGAATTTTGAATTATCCCACTCACTGCATTGTCTCTCACAGGAAAATCAAGCGGTACCCCACAGAATAATCTTCGATAAAATAATATATATACTGTCCAGGTTTTTTGGCAATATCATTTTTGTTTTCTTATGCCAGGCTTTAGAAGATATAGGTTATAGCAAGTACGGTAAAGTTTGTGCAGTTGCTGAAAATAAAAAATAAAAAGAAAAAAATGACAATAAGAAAATCAACTCCATTAATAAATTAAAAAGTTATAATAAGTTCAATTTAGATAATGACTTATTTAAACAAATGAGTGAAGAAACTGAATCTTAGCCTTTCTTTTTTGCTTATCTATTTTTTATATTATAACCTATATTTTCATTTCATTTATTAATAATTAAAAGGTTTTATATATTTTTTTTGATTTTATATTTTCTACTTTTTCTGCTGGTAGAAATACTACACCAGAAACTGAAGGAATGAAGAAGTTTGATGGTATAAAAATACGTATACTAGTTGGTTCTTCAGTTATATCAGAATCTGGAATTCTTTATAGGAAATCATTTGATTCATTATTTCTTAACATAAAGGTAATCTAAATCTGAAGCATACAAAAAAGTTTCTACTACTGTTTCAGGTGAAATTTCTGCTTTGAATATTTCTGCTTTGAATATTTCTGCCTTTAATATTTCTGCCTTTAATATTTCTACCTTTAATATTTCTACCCTCAATACTTCCACTTTCAATCCGTCCACTTTCAATACTTCCACTTTCAATCCTTCCACTTTCAATCCTTCTAACCTTAATTCGGTATTTTGTATCCAGAATCCTTCAATAAAATTTTCCTAAAGCTCAAATAAGAAAATCATATAATAAAATATTGGTCAACTGTCTATAATTAGTGCCATCACATTTTATGCTACTAAAGTCTCCACCACAGACACCATATTTGAGTATTTTCCTTCTATTGATTTTGTCTATGCTGTGTCTTGATCTAGTCAGAATCCTGACCACTAGTCCTTGTATGGTGAGTGGAATATTCAGTTGTATTTCTTCAATATATTCCCTTTATAGCATTATTGATGTGCGTAGACCACTCCCTTACATACACATAACCTCCCATCAGTATTTTTCAAACTATTCAAACCAGGACAGGGAATATGCGGTAGCAGATTGCGATTCATCTTGATTATTTGGCAATTTATGGTAGGCTGGTTTTGGTATCAGTGGAAAGAAACACGAGACCGGAACTCAATGGTGGTCACGTGACCATAACTATCACGCACCTTTAAAAGGCCACCGCCCAGCCGTTTCAGCTACAAATACACCAAACGGATGTCCGGAATTCCAGGAGTCCAGCAGTCTTATTTTCACCAAACATAAGTGAAAAAAACGCCGTTTGCGTTGGGCCTTTTTCTGCTGAGGTAGCCGGGTGTACGGGTGTTCCGAGCCCTCGCCTGTGCCAATTCCGGGGTAGCCTCTACTTGAAACTGCAGGCTCCCCAATGTAGTAGATACACCAGATTACAGGTTTCAAAATATTGAATTCTAATGAAAGTGGATGTGAAACAATACGCACTTTGCTTTGAAAGACTGAAGGGTACAAAACGTTTCGTTGCGGTGGTTTGAATAATTTTCAAAAACACTGTATTCCCATTTAAAACAGCATAATTGTTTCCAAATTTACTCAATGCAAAATATCATACTACTATACCCATCTAATTAGAGCGTGAAACAGCTCCCAATTAAACACAAAATAAGTCCGAAATGGAGCTTCGAGAGGTCGAACACATAGTACTTTTAAGCAGAAGGTTCAAAAGTCTCATAGACCCGTAAAGCTTAGAGGAGCCAAATTCCTCATACCTCTTTCTGCTACCCTGTGTGGATTAAAAAGCACCAAATACTCCTACTGTCTATTCCCAGTCTCCCTTCTTCCACTCTAGTGTCAATGGATCCGTAGACATTAGTCAAACGATTATTTCTAGGTGGCAGTACCCACTCTAGGCTTTCAAGGGCACCATTGAAATTTAATAGCAACATTCTGAATGCGGCGAAACCACCACCCCAACTCTCTTCTCCTTACTATGTTCACCTCTATTATTTTCACTAGTGCTAAACTTCTAAATAGGCTTTATTAATATTATAGAAAAGGTTCTAAATAGGCTTTTTTAATATTATAGGAAAGCTTCTAAATAGACTTATTCAATATTATAGAAAAGGTTCTAAACAGACTTATTTAATATTATAGGAAAGCTTCTAAATAGACTTATTCAATATTATAGAAAAGGTTCTAAATAGACTTATTCAAGTGAACAGTAAACTTATTCATTACAATCTATTATACTGACTATTACACCATTATGTTAGACATACCTTGGGTAGAGATGACCCTCGAATGCCAATGGATCATCCACGGCACCATAACCCTTGACTTGGCCTCATCCATTCACCTTGTCAACACACGGAGTCAAGGTACAATTTACATACTCATGAATAGTAATACTAACCAGGGGTAGAAAGTATACACACCTTTTCGAGTCAGTCTCAAGTCAGTGTCAAGTCAGTCTCAAGTCAGTCTCGAGTCAGTCATCAGTCTGCCATCAGTCTGCCATCAGTCTGCCATCAGTCTGCCATCAGTCTGCCATCAGTCTGCCATCAGTCAGCCATCAGTCAGCATTAAGACTAGAGTAAGAGAAGAAACTTAACTTGACCTTATTCCGAACGGCAAACTGTTAGAAAAACGACCTCCCCTCATCAAATTCGTAGCTGCCATTTGGGTAATAAAAATGGTTTTAAGAAATATGGAGCTATTTTAGCACCCAAATCACTCTAACTAAGAACAGCCATGCACCATCACCCACAAAATCAAGAAAGAGCGCTCAATCTGTCAATCCTTATTGTGTCTGGACCTTGTGGGATTTCCCGTGTTGGGTCAAATTAAGCCGCAGGCCCCACTCCTGGTGGTACCCTTCCGTCAATTCCTTTAAGTTTTAGCCCTGCCACCATACTCCCTCAGAACTTACTCTTTGATTCCTAAGGTGCCAAATGTGTCAAGATTTTGATCAACATCCGATCCCTAGTCAGCATAGTTTATGGTTAAGACTATGACGGTATCTGAACATCTTCGATCCCCTAACTTTCGTTCTTGATTAGTGAAAACGTCCTTGACGAAAACAAAATCTCCCCTCTACTCCCAGGCCCAGCCGAAGCCCTCCATGTTCTTCTCAAAGTAGCCTTTTGGACTCAATGCTGGAGATGAAGTGTGTGGGAACTGGTGTGGAGTCTTGGAAGTCTGAGACTTTCTTGGCCCAAGTTTTCTGTGGACGGAAGTCCAGAAGTGTCTACTCACTATTAAGCTCACTATTAAGCTCACTATTAAGCTCACTATTAAGCTCACTACTCCACTCCACTACTCCACTCCACCACTCCACTACTGCTGACTACTAAAGCTATGGTAATAACATCCCTAGCCTTGCTCTCAATTTAGATGGATATAGACACCATGCTTACCAGTATATCCCCACAGATTGTGTGGCATAGGGTAGCACGCCTCCAGCTCGTATAATGGAGGTTTCAGCTTGTGGACCGAGCGTTGAACGAAAAGATAAAAGGTTGCAACTACTGACTGGGACTTGACTTTTGAAATGCCGTGAGGTGCAGCGAGCTTTAAGCGAAATTGGGTGACACCAGGCAATCTCTGCTTTGGGGACCTGATGATTGGTATTGTTTGAGCTAAACTTGTAACTTGACTGTCAAATCCACCATAGGTAGAGTAGGCGGAGAATCAGACATAACAAGAATCAAACCCAGCACAGAGCCCTGCCGAATCTCGGGGATTTCGACCTCTTCTAGATCCATTTGCTCTCCCATAAGTTTAGCCATCCACATACCCCAGATTCCGACAAGCTTGTTCTTGCAGAAAAAGCTCTATATTTGATGGACAATTACCAGGCGCTACATGCCATCAACAAATGTGCACTTTCCTTCGATCTATAAATTGGACCAAATTTTCCTTTCAAGATATATTTCAAGATACATTTCCAGATACCTTTCCAGATACCTTTCCAGATACATTTCAGGATACACCTCCACATACATTTCCAGATACATTTACAGATACATTTCCAGATACATTTCAAGATACATTTCAAGATACATTTCAAGATACATGGAGATATCAATATTCCGTTCCTGATACGTTAGAAGAAAGTAAACCCTTAATATTTAACCCTCCAGCCATGGTTACGAGCCCCTGGACGCTGATCGATACGGCACCATGCCAGATCCAAGTCACCCATCTACACTAGAACTCTATCAATAGCTCAGGATCACTCCATCAAAAGGACCACCTGATATGCCTAACATAAATGCACAACTGGAGCTGAGTAATCTAGCGTCCTGTGTATATGTAGCTTGACTAATCTGCCTGATGGTCAATCAGAATTCGTAAGGCTGTGGTTTAAGATATAGGCTCAATAGAG